>JBAMHX010000021.1:12520050-12530446 GCA_037177515.1 Pseudomugil tenellus
TCTATCTATCTATCTATCTATCTATCTATCTATCTATCTATCTATCTATCTATCTATCTATCTATCTATCTATGACAAAAATGACAAAATCTTGAACTGGACTAAGTGGTACAGAAAATGAATCAATGAAAAGATTAATGCAGCATTACTATAAAATACTGCAAATGGTTCAGTTGATTAGGATGCCCCTAATTCTGTTATTGTGCTGTAAGGATTATAATAGATTAGATTTATATAACACATCACATTTAGATATTTTATAGCAGTTTTCAATGTAGAACAATATAAAAAAAATGGTTGCTAATCATATGAAAACTTTATTGACACAGCAAACACACATATGAATAATGAAAATATGTTGATATCCAGGAAAATATGCAAAATGTTTTGTTCCTGAGAATTCTGAAACACTGAAAGTTGAAATCAGTGACTGTGATATTAGGATGAGGTGGCAGATAATATATGTTTGTGTTCAATACAGAGTCTCAAACCCTTGCATAAGCCTTATTCCATAAATGTAAAACATTGTTCCCATATAGGCTGCAGTCAAAGAATGTATATATAGCTGTACAAAACTACTGAAATTAAAAGACTACTTTTTATTCATTATTCATAGGGTTCTGTTAAAAAAATAAAAAAAGAAAAAGGCTTTAGAATCTGTTATGGTGCATAAACATGACAAACAGTTTTACAATCACTTAAAAACTCTCAGAAACATGTTATTTGTGCATTGTAAAAAAGACATTTGTGTGAAATATAGTAATAACCATGTTTGATGTTGCTCATTTAATGGAGCAGGCCTAATAGCTAGAATTATATATTAAATAAACTAAATAAGTTAGCTTCTCACAAAATATATTACTCTACAAACAGATGTGATCTTTGGTCTGTTTACAGCAAAGTTACTATTATTACTGTCAAGTTTTTTTTTTGTTGTTTTTTTTTCTTTTTGGGGAACAAGGTTACATCTGCATTGTTTGCTCTTCTGTGTGTCCAAAGCTACAGCACGAAACAATACATCCAGTTATTCTGGACAGAGATGTCCACACTCTTGAATTGTGTTCCACATAGATAAATATATTCAACATTTAAGTTTCCCGATGTTATTAAGATAAATCTTTGCAGACTTGATTAGTTGAGAAAATAAGTCTGTGGGCTGCAAGCCGAGCATCAGTAATTTCCCTGTGTGTACCTTGTTTATCCTTACGACAGCCATGGTACAGCCGGCCTTCCTTTGAGCTGGGTCAGATCACGGCATGGGAATGGAAAGATAAAATAATGTCCAAAGAGTCTGGCATGATATGGACCTGTGACTCCTTCTCATCCTTTTCTTTCTGTGCCTCTGTTTCTTCATTTTCAAACTCTTCCCCTTCATTCTGTTTCTTCTTTTTATTCCAAGTTTTGAGATTCTCCTCCCCCAGGCCGAAGCCATTACTCTGTTCACAAACTGAAATGATACATTGTTGGTAATTCTGTTTAAATGAACCTTATTCAGGCAATTTAAAGCATTTGATTTCAATACAGTTGCAATATAGATTTATGATATTTCTTTTAAAAGGTCATTTTATACCTTAAAGATGTTTGACTTTGCAGTGATATGATGGTTAAGATGAATAATGATGAGCACCTACCTTACCTGTTCCTGGCTTTGATTTTTTTCTTCTATGCTTTGTTTTGTCAGTGATTGGTACACTTTTTCCTTCAGAGGTCTGGAATAACTGGACTCCAGAGAATGATTCTGATCTATAGGATCAAGCTCCACATCGCTCCACACCTGATGCAAAGGAGAAGCACGTCAATATATGAAGGTAAATCATTTACTTACAGTAAGTGACTGTATCATTTTAATCTATCTAATTTTATTGTATTTATGTTGAAAGAACTGTATTCTGCATCTGTGTTGTAAAATGTAAATATCAACAGCTGTAGTTGTCTCTGAAGTGCAGAGACTTTAAGTGGTCAACACGAGTGGAAAAGCGCTATATAAGTGCAAGTCCATTTACCATTATGGAAAAAAGATGGTTTATTCTACACATCAACCTCTCTGTCATTGCTGAATAGTTATTTTATCTAAATTTTAAAAATTGCTGCCGACTTTAGTTTGATCCAAACACGCATCACATTAAATAATCACATTTAAGATTAGAAATACAAGAAATGTTTCCAATCAGATGAAAAGAAAATTGAAATAATAATCTTTAGAACCCAGGAAAAAAGATTAAAAGTCAGGTTTTCAGTTTTTCAACAGCTAAGTTAAAATACAATAACTTAGCCAGAAATATGGGAGTGTTCATGGACTCAGACCTGACTTTATGGTTGGTTTAGGGTGGAAATACACTCAGGATCTTTTGGTTTGGTATGAAGCAACCAGATCCTTCAGGTGACCTGGGTCACGTCTACTTTCTGTTCCCAGAGACAGAACTAAACATGGAAGCAGTGTTCAGCTTTTATGCTCCTCACATGTGGAACAAACTCCCAGAAAACTGCAGGTCTGCTGACACTCAGCAGATTCTAATCAGGTATAAAAACCTTTCTATTTGCTGCTTTTATCTAGATAACTATCAATTCATCACACGGTAGCGTTTACTTTATGGCTTTTATCTTATTTTGCTTCAACTTTTTCTTTTTATTTCACTTGTTTTATTTCTCGTTAAAGTGTGTTTTAATGTGCTTTTTAATGCTTCCTCTGCACCCCGCTGTAATGCTCTTAATGTTTGATCCAAAGCACTTTGAATTGTCTTATATGTGTGCAATGCAAATGAACTTGCCTTGTCTATTACATCACTTTAGTTTCTAATGTCTGTTCACACAGTTAAGATTTTGTTTGTTTTCTTCAAAGTAAACTGCAGCAGTCATACTCACTGTGTCTGATGTAGACATGGAGGAAACTCTGTGAAAGTGTGTTTTGGAGACTGATGACTGTCTGCTCAGCACTGAGTCCCTGATAGAGCTCTTGCTGTGTGACATCGATATGCAGTCCCTTCTGGGGGCATCAGCCAGGAAGTGAAGACAGGGGACCTTGTTTGCTAGTGTGTCCCTGTTGAAATATCATCATCTTACAGCAGATTATTTATAGGACTTTTCAAACTTGATTTATTCATTAATAGTATAGCTGCACACACCTGTATTTAGAGTGAATGATAGCGTAGATAAAAGGGTTGTAGATTGCTGATGCCTTGGCTATAACAGCAGGGACAGCTTTAGAATAGGGATTGAGAATGCTTCCATATCTGAAAGCATAATGATGACAAGTTTAAAGAGTAGAAATGCTCAGTCACACAGCAATGTGTGTGCTGCATCATCACATTTCGTTATTTTAGTGGTAATAATATTCCAGGAGAGGTGAAATATGGTTCATAATTAATGACGTGCTTAATAACATAATACTACTCTGTATTTACATACCTGATGATGTCAGACTTTTAAAAAGATTAAGTGATCATAAAAAGTGCAGCTTAACATGTTGTATATTTACCCAGCCCAGGCGATGAGTGTGACACATGCATAGGGTGACCAGGAAAGTACAAATACTATAATGACCACAAAGGCAATCTTTGCCAGCTTCCATTCAGTCTTGATGGATTGCTGCTGGATCAGGGTGGACTGTCTCACCTGAGACCCCAGCTGGTCCACATCTCTGTTTGGACAGAGAGAAGAATAGAGAAGTTGCCGTTATGCTGGGCTTAAAGGTCCCATATTTTGCTAAAATTTTGCCATTTCACAGTCTATCCTATGCACATTTATATAATATTATGCATTTTGCAATATGGACCATACTATAGTTTAGTCATTCCCCTCATTTCTTGCTGCAAATTCTCTATCCGGTACGATAAACGGCTCAGCTCCTCTTGCTCATCTGCCCCGCCCGCACTGTGCAGCCAGAGAGGCCTTTCCATTTCCCCTCACAACCTGGGACATCGCACAGAGCATCTACTCCGCCTAACCTGTGCCGTAGTTTAGAGTGGTACTAAAGTTTTCAGAAAGGGACGGGGGAGTCTCCTCCGTGGAGCGGTGGGGTCAGGCGTTTGCTCTGCCTAAGCCACACCTTTCTTTTTAATGTAATAAAACGCATGGATGAAAAATAAAACTGCTTCTGGGATCGTTTTAAGTTACAATCAACACTAAAAGAAGGTTAAAAGCTCATAAAAGTTGATTTTGCATAATATGGAACCTTTAAAATATATAACACCGAAAATAATCTTCAAACAGTCTGGATCAGGGGAGGTGACATCCAGTCCTTGAAATCTACCATCCTGTAACTTTTACATGCAACCCCTCTCCAATAAATGACATAACTGAATTTTCTCATCTCCATCCAGCCTTGCAGAGGCCTGGTAACAAGCCGCTCATTTGATTCTGGTGTGTTGGACAAGGGTTGCATGTAGAAGTTGCAGGATAGTAGCTCTTGAGGACTGAACTTGGTCTGGATGGTCGTTTTATATTTCAATTTCATTCAGAAAGATCTGGAGAACTATCTTCTCTGGTCATAATACTTCTCGACTGTGTGATTATCCAGCCCACATGTCTCCTACCCCAGATAAGTCAATCTGCACAAGGTTAGCTTCTTTTAAAAAAAAAAAAAAATTAATGCATGCAAATTTTAATTTGGCATTTTTTGCTGTAACTATTTGTACATCACAGCTTTAGCTTTCACCTTCTAGCACAAAAAGTCTTTATAGATTGTTTACTCATATTTTGCATTACAGAAGTACATATATGCAAATCACTTCCAATTTTGCATTGTTATTAAATATATTAGTCATTTTCTCACCTGTTTGTAGAATAATTGGTGGTACTCATTTATGTCTTTTAAAGATATATAACAAAATTACAATCGCCTTGACCAGATCCTACATGTTTTGGGAATGTACTGCTGCCTTAAAATGAGGAATGATATGAAGATTAAACATGAAATATTTTATTAATTATGCCCGCAATGAAATAAAATCAAATCTTGTAAACAAGCAGCATGCATGGATGAATATATTGAAGCAGCTGGTATTTAGGTCAGCCTGCTAGCTATCTTTGATGGAGATAATTTGGTTGTCATAGTAGCAATGTCAGACTACTGATTTCTAAGTGTCACATTATGTTCTAAGCCTGTTGTTCTTTATGTTGACATCTGACCTTCAGATTACATTCCAGCCTTTTCACAGGTGCTGGTTTATACAGTTTTCACCCTACACTGGACATATATTTTTTTATTTTTGCCCCTATTGATAAAAAAAAAAATACTGGAAATATGGCAAAGTTTTACACTGCAACACTACAAGGTTCCTTGTAGTTAGTTTGCAAAGCTGAAAACAGATGTATTGTAGGATGTTTATGTTAAAGTTATGAGAAAATGTTATTTTTCAGCGAAATCAGCTAGACACTGTTTAACCTAATAGCACTCTCAGTCATTATGCTATGCTCAGTCTGCAAGACTGAATGGTGAAAAAAGCTGCAATCATCAGTTGAAAGGTGGATTCATGAGCATTTATCTGCTACAAAAATAGATAGAAGGATGTGAAAAATAAAACACTTGGGAGCAAAGCAAAGAATGGAAGAGGAAGGCAATCATTTGTTCCGCCATTTCACAGTTTCACTGCACTTCCTTTCAAAATGTTGTATTTAATTTTATAACATACTAAAAATATGGTTACGTTAAAGTATGGAGCAGCTACAGTCTATATTTTTATAATATAATGTTACATTTGTGCAAGGACGTAGTTATGATTTCAAAAGTAAGGGGAACATGTCCCCTGTGTCCGCTCCACCCCTCCCCCAAATCTCAATCCATGCATTTCTGATATGATCAAGTTTCCCTCCTGTAAATAACAACATGCTGCATATTTGTCCAAGCCAGTGTATTTACCTGCTTGCCTGACGAATGGCCAGGAACATGCACAAATAGCAGTAGGATATGATGCCCAAGGGGATGAAGAACACAAAGCAGCACAACATCAAGGTATAGCTTTTGTTGGCTGGAGTGGATGTCACGTAGTCCCACGTACATGAGGTCATCAGGCCTTCTGGTATATATGAACCTTTAGAAAAAAAAGTTTATGATGACTGTAACGGATTTAAAAGTGAAATAAAAACAATGTAAAAAGATATATTAAATCACTTACTCCACCCCAGAAGTGGTGCAAGGCTCCAAGCAAGGGAATATAACCAGACCAGACCGATGATGAGGCAGGTCCGCCTAGCAGAGGTCCACGCAATAGACTGAAGAGGCTTAGTGATGACTATGTAGCGGTCCAGCGAGATGGCCAGAAGGTTTATCATTGAAGCAATCCCAAATAAAGCTCCACAGAAGGCATAAATTTTACAACCTGTGGTGGGAGATTAATAAAATAAGACATTGCGCTGGGAAAATTATTACTTAACTTACTTCCACATATAAGTGGATATCTCAGACACAACATGTTCATTTCACTGTCATGAGAAAAGCCTGAAATACATGTGAACAAAGGGAAAAAAAACTTGCCCGTTTCCCCAAATATCCACCCTTTGTAAAGGGAGTTAACGAAGAAGATGGGTGACTGTGTGATTGCCATGAGGAAGTCACTGACGGCCAGATTCATGATGAAGAAATTAGGAGGTGTGCGAAGCTTTTTGTTGCTGAAACACAGTAGGATTGAAAACCAGATGAGTTTATCCATCCATCCATTATCTACCGCTTATTTGCAGAATGCGGTCGCGGGGGCGCTGGAGCTAATCCCAGCTGACATTGGGCGAGAGGCAGGGTACACCCTGGACAGGTCAGATGAGTTTATATTCCATAAAAAACAACTTGTAGACACTATTATAAAAGTTGCACAGAAGATTTGCTGTATCGAGTGAAAGATCCTGTAAAATTTCTGTAAAATCTCTGTATAAGTATAGAGTATTTGGGCCTTACAGTAATATTTAAACATTTACCAGGCGGGAATTTACAAAACCAGTAATGCCGTATCCATCAATTAACCCTCAAAGCTTTAGTCCTCTTAAAGGGCAAACCATGAGACGGCAACTCTTTAGAAGACCTGTAAAATACACATTAGCACTGCCATGTACTGGTATCTTGCAACATAAATTCTGTTTCAGCTAACTTATTAAAATAACTTTGTCTTGTTTTGGCCTGTTAAAAGTTTAGGTCTATGCATATTAAAAAGCGAATAAAGATTATTATTTCTGCTCCCTGTTCAGCTCCAGGGAATTTTATTGACTTAGAGCTGGATATTTAAGAGTGTGGTAACAGTTAACATGACTGTCATCATGTTGGAGAAGATAGTTGTGAAGTTGTATTGTATTTAATTTGTTTCATTTTGTTGCCAGCTTGGTTCTTAATAGCAGCTCTTCATATCTTTCCTCAAATTAATCAAGTCAGTTTTATTACGGAGGTGTTGTTCTTCTCTCTTTCTCAGAATGTAATCTGATAAAAACATACAGGCAAAACAAATAAACATAAAATTGATTTCCTAAATCAAAGTTTAGTCTGTGCTGGATTTATTCGCATTATGTTCAGTTTATTGTAACAAAAGACGTTACTTTTTTACACCTTGGGATTTCGTGAGAGCTTGTTAATCGAGGACATTTGCATCAAAAGGCCTGAAACTTGGTCTAAATGCAGGGACCACAACAGATGTTAAAGCTTTGAACTTGCACAGACGGTAAATTTGTGATACACAAAAATGTGTTCATTCCCTACAAGCATGTGATGTTTAGTGGTGCACGCATTCAATGACCTTTTGAAACTGCTACGTGAAATGTGGTTAAAGCTTTTGATGCACGGAAACAAGATCCCAGATATTAACAGTCTGGAAGTTCATATAATTAGTGGCAGAACCAAAATGGAGTTTTTACTTTTCTAAACTGTCCAGAAGGTTCATAACTGAAGAGTAGTTAATGTCTGTATCTGTAAGGCATGCGTGTGATCCGTGTCAGTGGGCATTTTGCATTCACATTTATTATATAATGATCATTATCTGTGGCATGAAAGGTATAGGGGTTAGAGAGGCACAGGTGTTGGATAAATATTTGCTTCAGTGGGTCTAACAATGGTGCAAATGCTTCCTTGCTGTGGAAATCTGTCTGTTGTGCTATAACTGAATATTAAAAAGCTAAATCAGTTCTGTTCACGCTGGTGTCTTCTGGGGATTATTGTGCTTTGTTTGCCTCTTATTGTAAAAATGTCAATAAGGGGAAACTGTTTCCAGGCAGATAAGTTAGTGTGTGCACTAAGCAAAGTGTGATTTGAGTAGAAATTGAGTGATGCATCATTTGAGATAGTTGTGCCTCACAGGATGCTTGACCTGATGCAATAGACTTGTCAGAGTCAGATTTCTTTCTTTCAGTCAGTTATATTCTGTAAACCCAGGAGTAGACAGAGGTTTATATCATATTATATGTGTATATGTCTCGTTTCGGAATGGTTTTAACATGGTCTGGAAAGAGTAACATACTGATATACAAAACCTGGAAATGTTGTATCTTGGTTAAGAACTTAGTAAAGTAAACATTTAATAACTGTTTACTGTTGTGTTGCTGCACTTCTTTTGACAAAACTATGTAAGTGTATGAAAGATAAAAAATAAATGAGCCAGATGCTGTCTTTTTGTGGTAGATGTATTTTTGTCAGCTTTTTAAAGCTTCGGAACATTCTTTGTTATGTTTTTGATGATACACCACATTATATTTAAATGTCTGCAGTACTCCTCAGCTTATTTACAGCTTAGAACTTGGTGTGATTTCTTCTGATATTTTAATACTTGCAGACTAAAGTTTGGCATTCACATCTATGCTATTGTTTGGTATCTGTATATTGCTGTTCTTTCTTTATGACAACCTCAGACATTTGCAAGTTGCTTATTTGATTTGCATTATTGACACATCATAAAATATATTGACTTTTCAGATGTTTATGTTACATTTTTTTCTCTTTTATCCCGAGATCATGGCTTTCATGATGTACAAAAGTAATTTCACATTTTGATTTGTAATACAGGCTGCAACGTGGTGTGGCAGTTAGCGCAGCAGCCTAAAAGCAAGAAAGACACCTCGTTTCGAACAGTGGGCTTTCTGTGGAGAGTTTGTATGTTTCCCCATGTTAGCGTGGGTTCTTACCGGGTATTCTGACTTCCTCCCACTATCCAAAAACATTCAGGTTAGGCTGATTGATCATTTGAAATGGTCCTTAAGAGTGAATGTGAGTGTCTGTTTGTCTTTCTGTGATGGACTGGTGACCTGTTCAGGTTGTACCCCTCTTCCTGCCTAATGATTGCTCAGATAAGTTCTAGCTATTTGCGATCCTTCATTGGAATAAGCTGTACAGATTATGGATGGATTTGTAATACTAAAAGACAGTTTTTACACTTCTTACCTGTGGATGCTAAATGACTGCTAACCAAAAGAATATGACTCTCCCCCTCTCTCTCTCTCTTTCTATCTTCTGTGAACTTGCATTTATAGATATAAAAACAAACTGTGCACATTAACAGTGTTTTAAAAATGTCCATGTGGCGATTTCAACAGCAAAATCAGGTAAGTTTTCATTCAAAGTTGCCAGAGGGCCCAACCATCCAGAGTAGGCTTTTCAATGTTGGCTTTCTCATCGTATGCTGCGTGAAGAATTTAAGCAGATTCTCTAAATCTTTTAATATGATGTCCTCAAATATTTGACAGTGTTACTCTGATAAATAATGTTCTTCAATTCCTTAACATTTACTGATCTACAGTGATACAATGGTTGTATCTGTTCTTTCTTTGATTCAAAACATAAAGAAATGACATGTAAATGCATAAATACATTTGCTATGAAACAGAAGCTTATATCTTTTGTTTCTATTTTGCTGTGGAAGTTAATGTTTTTCCGGCAAAAATCATTAAGGAGTTTATTCTACAGATTTATCTCTACATTACCTGCTTAATTTTGACAGCTCTGATAAAAATCCCAAATTTATTTGATTACTGTATGTTTTTTTTATTATTTATCCGGAAACCCTTTAAAAAGATATACAATCCTGCCGTTTGAGAACCACTGCACTAGATAGCATAGGCGGTTACCAGACTTCCGTAAATCTCCATTTAGAAAAAAATATTATTCTGAAGCCTCTTTCACCCCTTTAAAACAGCACACAATGGTTTAACTCTAGATACTGGCAGTTTCCTTGTTTTTATAAACTATGACCAAGGCACACTGTGTTAACATGCACATGAAGAGTTAACATAAACACTCCCCCTTAGGAAAACTATGTTCCTGTCCCTATTTATCTCTGAGAGGATTGTGAAAGTCATGGCATGACTCTCAATGAAAAGAAAACAATGAAAATACTGTTTTTGTGGATGAAGCATCACTGAAAGATGATACCCAGGGGATGATGTCTCTATTAGAAAATATTAAAGATTACTTTAAAGATGTTATTTATATATA
>JBAMHX010000021.1:12546413-12566118 GCA_037177515.1 Pseudomugil tenellus
TGATTGGCTGATTGGAAATTAAGTGTTAATGAGCAGTTGGGCAGGTGTACCTAATAAAGTGGCCGGTGAGTGTAGACTTAAGTTCTATTCTAAATATTTAGGCATTAAATAAAGTAAGTGTACCTCATTACTTAAATCATCATATGCATTCCAGTATTGTTAGCAACGCTGATGAATTGGACTTCTTAGTGACACCGAAGCTACCAACATCTAAGGAGGGGCTTTAATTTAGGGATGCAGTGATGGCCAGCCTCTCAGTATGAGAAAATGCTGTGCACAGATCTTCACTACCATCTAGTGGATGCTGAGGCAGCCCTTCCTGCCTAAGTGCCATACTGCAACTGAGCAGCACTTGTAGGTGGTCTAAGGTGGGCCTCCTCAGTTGTAAATAGTGTTCTGACACGTGTGTGACCACTCCGATGTCTGTAACCTCTCACCTCTGAACACTTAGCTTTACCACCTGGAGGTAGACTGTTCTTGGTCTGGCAGCACCTCCAGCAGGCCGCATGCAGCTCTCTCCTTCAGTCTCCCTGGAAAGAACCTCAAGGTCCACATGCTCATACAAATACTTGTGGGTGTGTGTATGTCTCATAGTTTTTGGTTTTTTTTTACAAAGGCATTTGACATGGAGATCTTTGGGACTGTTACTCATTTCCGACCACAGTAGTTTATGTTTCTAAGTATTAGTTTAATATCTTTTGTTTGTTTATGCTACAAATGCCTCATCCTAAACAAAACAGAAGCACATGCTGCGCCGTTGTTTCATGTATTTTGCAGCATATATGATCCTCTGTCGCGTGCTTGGTTTGTTTAAATCTGAGGAAGAACATGTTTAGCGCGGCAAGCAAAGGCTTGTCTTCGGATCAGTGTAAATAGGATTCAGCACAGTAAAAACTGACATTAGCTTTTGCTTATTTGGGGCTTAAGAACATCTGGGATATGTTAGAACTAAATCAGTCTCCTCAGACCATCATACTTTCCCTTTTTTCTGGATTGTTTGAAAGCCTGCCAGAGGTTATCAGCAAAACTGCTAAATCTCATGATGCGCTCCACTCGCATAGAAGATTGTGTGTGTAGATGTAATGAAAGAGTCCGATAGTGACAGACATCTGATGACATTAAAAATACAAGCCAGGTGTGATGACCATTGAGCCCATCCTCAGGCAAAGCAATGTGATATGATGTTGCTGTTGAAGAGCCTCTTCATCTGCAGAACATTTTTTCTTCCTACATGGCACCTCAATCCCTTCTCTGCATTCATAACTCAGGGCCCAACAAAGCAATCATATGCAGCTCTTTGATCCGATTTACCCCTCACTTTAGTAGTGTTAAGAAAGAATATACAGCACCAACAATAGACCAAAATGTGTCTAACTCCCACTGCCTAACCTACGCTTCTTATTCATTCTCTTTTATTCCTTTGTCCACACGCGGTGCAGAACAATACAGTGCAGGCGGACAGGGTGGAGGCTCATGACAGGACTGGTAACTTGATGACACACCAAAGGCCAGGTGAGTAAAATCCCCCTCCACAGCGGGACATGTGTCACAGTCCAGCAACGTATGCGGCCTTTTTTTGTGGTCGCTTTTCTCTCTTCTTGGGTCTTCTTCCCCCTCCGGCCACAACGATAAAGCTCCCATCTGCTGCAGGGGATCCGGATCCTTCTCTCTCTGAACTGATCCCTCGTAGCAGGTTCCCCTTTGTCAGACGTACTGGTCATGTTTCAGCTTTGACACCTCTCTGTTTTACACATACGATAAGTTCTCCTGTTCAATGGAAAAACGTATTAGAAATATGATAGTTGTCACTTTCAAAGGCTTTGCCGTTTTGCAACCTTGTGCCTGGAAGAAAACAGTGTTTTGTTTTGTTTTTGTTGTTTTTTTTTTAAGGGCAGAAGGTTTTTGCTGACACACCACAAGCAACCCTTTTTTTCACAGTGTTGCTGCCTTTTGCAACTTTTTTTCTAAATGTTCTTGCTTCACTTTGCAGTCTGCAGCGTGTAAAAACCACTTTATCCCTTTAATGCATGAAATAAGAACAACTGCTCAGAAAAAACCAAATCTAAAGTCTTTTTATGGCCTTTTAAAAAATATCGGGGACAATTTCAAGGTCAAAATATTATAACATAGTCCTCTGCTTTCTGGTGTCCACCAAGGTGCAGGAAACCAGTATCATAATGTTTCTACCATAAAGTGATGCATAATGTCTCAGAAAGTATGTATTAAATGTGACATTAGGCATTAAGGGGTTAATGTACCTTCCATCAACATTTTTATATGCCTTCCTGGGGTCAGGCATGCGTGTGCATCTATTTGCTGATCTTTCTGTCCCGTTTATTCATTCTTGAGGCTGCTGCTTCAGCTGTTTCAGAGCGTCAGAAGTGTTGCTGCTGATTCTCCTCACAAACTCGCACATGCCAAATGTAAGTAACCTGACCTAACGCAGCATCCTAACCTGCAGCGAGATTGTTTGTCACAGGTCAAAAGACAGCTGTAGTGCTCTCAGACTTAAACTGATAAAGTGTTTCTAAATGGCCCTGATGTGTGATATGATGCTCGATTATCTTGTTACAGCCGTGATCAAGTTAATATGATGTCATATTGCTCTACAAGGCACCGATCGCTTATCTGAGGCTTTTAACTAAGCGTTCAAAGTACTTTAGAATAAGCGTGAGTGTCTTTTATGGACTGTACTTATTTTAGTGTTTGCTAACTTTATTTTGCTGAACAAAAGCATGCCGGAGTCATTCAAACACTGACACCTGAACTTTGAACTCTGAACCAAAGCACATGCATGCAGCAACGTCAGATATCAGGTAGACTTAAAGCGACTAATGAGGAGGGCTTGAAATTTTCTCTCCGTTGAAAAATGACTCACCGACCTTGTGTGGTGCAGAGCATTATGGACAATAACGCACAATGAACATCATTTAAACTGACCTCTTAAAGGATTTAAAATATGAAAACATACATCGTTATCACAGCATTTTTCTATTCTAATTATTTTGTTTTATTAGTACTTCACATACTGCTCTTTTAGATATGACTTAGCATGTTTGAAGGAATACAGAGTTAATATCTAATTTAGAATTGAAAGATCCACCCACACAACCAGTAGCTATCACTAATCATTTTAACCTTGGGTTTAAATGGACACCGCCAGGCTACTCCCAAATAAACTGATAACATTATCAAGAAATTACGTTCAATAACCTCTTTGCACTCTCCTGATGTTATTGTAAGCTACTTGTTAAGGGCTATTTGGGTAACAAAGTTCAAGGCTGCTTCTTCATCTTACTCACTTTTCTCTTCATTACAAGAATAACTAAGAAGTGTTTGTTTAGTGAACTGACAGAATAACAATATGTGCTAATATGTCCGTATACTGGTGCTGTTAGGTATGGGCAGCCTGGGCTGTGGCCCTAAATGTTGGCTGAAAAGATATTCATATGGGCTCTATAGGTATTAAACCTGTTTATACCCAGGATGTGCATATTTGCGTGTTACAACAACATCAAATAAATCCCCATAAAATTGACATCTTGATGCTGACATAACCTGTGAAAAACTGAAAGTAAATAAAATCTTATTACACAACAGTTGTGTTCAGGTATTTGTGTCATGTCACGCGAACAACTCACGTGTTAATAACTTAACATTTTTTAAGCATTTAGTTAAACATCAGACCAAAATGGAGAGTTAGACACAGTACAAACAGAAACAGAGGCTTTTAGATATGAGCTGGTAAATTTAAAACATGTAAATGTGGCACGTTACAGCCCCCAGGCCTTGGCCTTTGCTCATTGCGCTCTTTAATGTGTTGGATGGTGGCAGCAAACCACAGTCCAACTATGGCAGTTAGCAGCATAGGAGGTACTATACTCTCACCAATTCTCTTCACACTTCACACAGAAGACCTCCAATACAACTCTCAGTCCTGTCATCTGCAGAAATACTCTGATGACTCTGCAGTTGTGGGGTGTATCAGTGATGGCCAAGAACCTGAGTTCAGAGAAATGGTTTAGGAGATGATGTGGAAACAATCACCTCATCTTGAATACAAGGTGATGGTGGAGGAGGAAATTCAAGTACCTTGGAGTTTACAGAGGCCATTTACAAGAAAGAAAGGACAGAGTATCTGCTTATCAAGGAAGCTGAGATCATTCAGTGTCTGCGCAACACTATTGCATACATTTCATTTGTCTGTTGTGGAAAGTAAATTCAGCTTTGTTATCAGCAGCATCAGACATGGGACATGCACCAAGACAAGGGAAACACAAGCAAAAATGAAAATGACAGAGAATCAAATTAAAGATAGGAAAGTTGGACAATAAGTGAATATTTTATATTTTCTATTATTTTATATTTTTAATGAATATTTGTTATTATTTATTTTAATTTGTTCCATATCTGTTTGAAGCATATTCTTGATGCAACAGACATGCAAACATATGATGCATAAATACTCTGAGATAAATGTGTCAGAAGAATATTACAACACATTAAAATAACTGATTATACTCATAAGAACAAATGTTCAGAGAAAAGTTGAATCATTTTGTCTGAAATGAGTCACATTTTTTAACTGCTCTATTTTTTATGCATAATTTAAGTCTTTCCAAGGTGACTTCACTACATGACGGTATGGTCGCTTTCCTGTGATCAACTGTTCAGTCTGCTGAGAGAGACATAATATCTTCGGGGTATTACTGACAGGAACCAATGATATGTGTGTTTGTGTCTCAGTGTGTGTGCACTTTCACACACTGGCCCGTGTGTACAAGTGTTAAAGTGTATGTGTGCCGCAGTGTATTTATGTAAGTGGCTGACATAAATACATCAAGGGAAACGCACAGCTGTCTGTACCATGCTTCTCAGGGGTCAGTACCTGAAATGGTCAGTGGGACTGTTTCTGTCAGGTCACTTCCTTTCAAGTTTCTTTCTTTGTTCCCACAGAGAGCCTGTGCCAGACACTCTTCTTGCGCTTTCTGCATTGAATGTGCTGCAGTTGAGGAAATAACCAACTTAGCAAGTTCCTCTGGAGCTCTGATCTCAACACATACCAAGCTGGATTAGAACAGGGGACCAGAACAGAAACAGGATCTGACCCTCTCTATCACTCTTAAACACTGCCGCTCCTTCCCAAAGACATCCTCAACACTTCCTTCCCCAATTAGTGTAACATCCTTTCATTTGAAACTGAGTTTCTGGCTTCTGTGAAAGTCAAGACCTATAGCGTTGTGCACTGCACTTTAAGCAAAGCCTCCAAACAAGCAGACATGATGGCTTGAAGTTATGAACAAAATAGCTTAGATCAAATCTGTAAACCGATACAGATGCATTAAACAAATGGACAACAAACAGCGAAATCGTGACCCTTCCTAAGGGAGCTTTTCATCTTTGCGCAGTGGTTGTGATCAGCTCTTAGCCTCTCCTGTTTATTTAGTAACATAGTAGGAGGAGGCCCTGGCGGATACTCTTTGAATGCTAAAAACCGTAAAGCCAGGACAGAGTCTGACACTGTGCCACCTTGGGGAGTGTTACTACCTCTCATGTCCCCTTTTCGAGGATGGGCGCTACTGACAGCTGCCGAAAGTCAAAGTTCAAAGTCATGCCAGGTAAATATCAGTGGTCAGGAAGACTTGAGTAACTTAATCAGCCTAACTGGAGATACCTCTGCTGTCCTATAACAGGGTTGGACACACTATATAACATGTATATCGCTCCTTCGGTGCATCATTTGTCATGCAAACCCAAATTTCCTGGGGGGGTTTCTTTGTTTGGATAGTACTGAAGAACTGCATCTTAGTGAACCAATGTTCCCCATATGTCTGTAAGAGATTTTCAGGAGGCCATGCTATGAATGCTAACACATAAACAGCTACTGCTGCTTACTTCTGCACTCTGAGCTTGAATTCATCGTTTCCAGCGTGTCCCCATAAACTCACTGGTCCATGGGAAAGAGCTTACCAGATTCTCATTTCCACATGGTGAAATAATTTACCCATGGCCAATAAGCCGTTCACACACTATACAGTTCTATGATCACAGAACAGGCCTCTGTGTAGCAAAGCAAAGTTTAGCTTTTGAAACCGCACCATGCAGTTGTATAAAGTTGCATAAAGAGCAGTGATACTGACTGATACTGACTATCTCAGTCTGCTTCACACAGCTTCCACACAAGCATGCTCATGTAAGTCTGAATGGACATGTGGGTTTTTAAAAGGCTCTCATCTACACATTTAATATCTGTGTCTGAGATTTAACCTTCCTTACTTCCTCCCTTCTATTTTTAACAGTGTCATAGTCCTGCCTGCACTTTGATAGTACCAAGTGATCTCATTTACACACTCTCACACATACTTACTGACATATACCCATACACACACACTGATGCTAGCTCCTATTCTGCACACATACAATCTATGCATGGTGCCAACAAATACTCTTAAAATGTTTGAGCAGTGAGTGAAAGAGATGGAAATACTGCATGGTATGCCACAATGGTTGGGTGTTTGGCACTAGGCCATGTCTGAATTGTAGCATGTCCCAGTGGATCAGCTGAAAGCTATGTGAATCCTTTAGTGTCTGTCCTGACTACCTGCTCTCTGTCTCTGTGCCAAGAGCGCTCTGAGACTCAGAGGTGGCTGACAGCTGAGCTTTCACTGGTTGACAACTGGAACTGTTACACACTGCATGCAGGATAAAGAATGAGAAGTTGGAAGCTAAACGTACTGAAGGTATTGTACTCATGGGGAACGCCAATGAAAGAAATTATAAAGCAATGGTGGTTGTATTAACTATTGGAAATAATATTTTGGGTTTGACGACTGAAATGAAACACTTTCTTTAGTTTGTAACATTGCTTTATTTATCACAGCAAGAGTGATATAAATAAAACAAAACTTCAGGTTTCCTCACAGAGAAAAGTTGCGAATGTAGAAAATAAAATAAAATAAAAAATCTCTCAAAGTCCACACATACCTAGACATATTTTATATGTTCTATGATTATATCATGAAAATAATAAGACCACCTAATGATCTAATAATGATAATTTATTATTATATTCTTTGTCCAGAATTGTTTAAAAAGGAAATAAATTTTAGAGAACTGAAACTATATACAAACATATACCTTGAAACAAAATGTAAACAAAACAACAAATCAAAATCCTAACAAATCAAAGACAATAGGTGGAGAAAGTCCCTTTTAAAACAAACAAGACAACAAAACAACGCATAGGTGTCTCTGCAACACACCTAGATAGCAAGTTGTTAACAGAATTCCACAAAAGGGAAAGCAGAACATTCCTTTTTAAGCTTTATTTTGTGGCATTGCCAATCAGGCTGCATGAAGAGTTCAGGCAACAATAACAGCAATACTAAAAACATATTCAAGTAAATGACGTCTGACTCTTAAAATGTTATGAGAATACAGAAATCAGTAAAATACATAAAATTTATCAAAAGTAAAACCACTTATTCTGCAGAGGGAATCTTGTAGTTGTGTTTATTATATTTGGATAATGTAACATTGTCTTTGGTAGTGATGCATAACTATGTTCTTTAGGTTAGTTAAATCTGCAGCAATGCATCATATTTTTACGCACATTACAGGGTTCATATGTTTGTACCCACAAAAAGTACAAGACTTTCCTCTGAAAGTGTATTTCTGCTTGGATTTCATGAACAAAAAAACATTCAACACGCGTTGTTGTATTACAGCATGATTCAAAGTTTCATTGACTGGAGTCCATCTGGGTGGAGTTTGCAGTTCTGCCTGTGCATGTGCTTCCTCTCCAGCCACTCCAGCGTCCGTCCACGAACAAAGCCATCTATGACTCTAAGCTGATACTGAGGGTGAGTGAGTTTATGTGTCCATGACGATACAGAACCTCTGTGATGGACATACGTGAGCAGGGTGTGTCTCATCTCGTGCTGGAATACTCTTTAAACACCCCCCCACCCACCATGTATAGGACACAGCAGGTATATGATATAGTTAGATGAATATACTGAAGCAAAAATTGTTTTAATATTTAACTCCTTCAAACTTTACGAAACATACTGTTTCATATAATCTTAAACAACAGCACAAAAGTCTGTCAAACATGAGATGAACTTGTGGCAATTTTTAAAAGATAAACATTTACTATTTGTTACAGAGGTAATAAAACTGATATTCAAGAATGCAAATAAAACAATAAACTCAGTTATTAGTAATTGGTGTCAAATATGAAAAGACAGGACGCTCTGTTCCAGTTTAAATTACATTGTGCATGTGATAGTCTGACCCAATTATCCACAAAACTGCCAAAGCTCATATCAGCTAAAACCAGCATGTTTCCTCCTTCTGTCCATCCATTATTCTATTACTGTCACTTAACTTTCCATTTAAAATGAGTATTTCTTAATAAAGCTGAAAATGAAACTGATTAATGCATCTGTAAACATGTTAGCATGACTTGCTCTTGCAAGTCAGACCATTTAAATCATTCAAACTGCAACAATGGCATAAAAAATATAAAGTTGACTTCAGTGGATTCAGTGGATGTAATGAAATGCATTACAACTGCATTTCAACTGAACAAGTCATCAATTGATACAACACAGACAGAATATCGATATTAGAAATATTACAGTGTAGAGTCTGATTACTCTGTTTTGAACTGAACCAGATGCAATGAGCTGGATTGTTCATGTAGCTGTTGTTATTTCCATCTGATGGCTTGTCAGCACTGTATGGAGGCTTGACATCAAAAACGGAGGTGCATGTCCCATCTGTGACACAAATAATAAAAGAGGACTTTTCTTTGCGAATGACGAGCCTCTTCATCATCCTCCATGCGGTGGTGATTCGTTCAGCTTACTCATGTTTCTCCCAACAAATTAATATTTATTATAGTCACTCCAGTATTCCACTCGGGGGATTTGTGACACCCGCAGAGTGTGCAGCGCCCTCAAGATAAAAGAAGTCTCTAAGATGGATCTATTTTTGGTGACCATTATCTTCACAACTCTGTCTGTATGAGGCAGAGGAGGGTCACAGAGGCCTCCTTTTGGTGACATGTCTGCAGATATCTATAAACAATACAGCTTCTGTCTGCCGTATCGCTGAGGAGAAAGAGTCCCACGCCAGCCTGATGCGTCATACGGAGTAAAAATATCTGTTCAAATATGCTATAATCCACCCAAATACATGCAATTTTATAGAAAACTCATCTAAAGTTATCAAAGATTATTTGCAATCAAATTCTTGATGTTAACATTATTTTTTGTGTGTGTCTTTGGGCTGCAATTACACAGATAAGTCCTTCATACAGGTTTAAGCTCTTTTCAAATGCCTACTCAGATCTGCAGATTTCTACCCAAGTTTTACTAGCTAACCCAACTGTTAGGAGTAATAATCACAAGTCAGACCAAAAACACCTAATTATGTTCATGTTCAGCACCAGATGCAAGGAGAAAGCGCAGATTCTTAATCCTGTCTGTTGTCAGCCTTTTTAACAGCAGCACATTAAAGCTGGGATACTTTCTTCATTCTAGTGTATAAGTAAATGTTATACAGTAGTAAATGTGCAATTATCCACCACTTTCTTGGCAGACCCCCATTCCCATAATCTATTGTGTAAAATTGTGTGTAAGTCTATTTCCCCTTCCGTCTACGTAAGCAATAATGATTAACTAGTACAGTTTTAAAATGTAATACTACTTCAGAAAAAAATCTTAAAAATAACATTTCCATTACTCAAACAATGGCCAAATCTCAAAGAGATGCATGGGTCGTACTATTAATCAAAAGAAGACAGAACGGAGAGATTAGTGTCCCATCCGTCTACTCTAACAGAATTTGTAGATGACAGAGTTCAGGGCGCCGGAAGTTTAGCTCTGTTCATCGCGATCAGGATTCAGGATGTGAAAAATGTGGGTTTCTTTTGGGTCTATTGTTGCTGCTGTGTCCCAGCTTCCTTTTCTGGTCCCTGAAATCTTTTTAAACTTTATTGTTGATCATCTTGTCAATGCAACAGCTAGCTCATGACATACCATCCAGCTGCTCGATTTGACGTTTTATTCACTTTGGCTTGTTACTGTGCCTTCTGGCAGAGATCCAGAGTAAACACAGAGTCTGCTCTCAAACTATTTCTGCAGTAATAGTATAGTATAGTAAATTTCTTCCTTTTTATTAAGCTGCCGGTCCGTGTTCACTTCACTTGTTCTTCACAGCGGCCATACTTCTCTCTACTCAGTTCTCATGTTTACCTCTCCTATAGCCACTTTCGCGAAGTCACAAAAAACAACACATTAGACTTTCTATGGTCATGAAAATATAGTACGAAATAAAAGATACTTCATAAACTAACCTGCACCAATAATTAGAGTGCTTACGAGGCTCTTCATGTTGCACTTTAATAGTTCAATAGCACTTCAATCATCTTGCAAGTGACTTTATGGTCGTAACATGCTCCATTCATAAAATATTTAACTTTCCTCAAGTTTTGTATGTATCAACAACAGCACATGTCATCCCAGCAGACATTTCTGTGAATATATCGAATCAAATCGGCTTTCTAAAATATACTGTTATCAATGCATTTAGCAAAGACCAGAAGTGAAAAACAGACTACCAGGGGGAACAAGGTGTCATGGCGTCGTCCAGTGTTTTTCCCGGAAAGTGGTGGATATAGGCAAATTATATCTCACCAAGTCTTGTATGGCTTTTTTTTGTTGCCTTTTTCTCCTTTTATTTGCACACCTAGTGATTGTGTGTGTTATTTAACAATCTGTATCGTAAGGTAGACCGTCATGGGGAAAATAAACATTATATTATGTGCACAGTCTGTGCACTACACTGTAATTCACCAGCTGCTGAATTTCACTGCAAGATGACAGAGTCTATCTAAAAAATGAAATAGATTCAGGTATGTTAAGGAATTTGCATGTTAAGCTGCCCAGAATCTCACCGCCCTGCTGAACCTCACAGTTTTGACCTTGTTACCCTTTTGGGACGTGTCTTTTTCCATCTCTTTCTACTCCTTTATAACCCAGAAATGTTTAAAAAAATGCATTAAAACTTAATTAAATAGCAATAGGAGGATAAATAAGAGAATAAATCATGGCAATTTAGTCCTCTAAATAAACATGTGATTGTAAATTTAAGTGGAGTTGCGACTGAGTGTGTTGTAATGTTGGATTACTCACCAAACTACTTGTTTCAACTCTGGATCACCTGGAAAAATCATAGATTTCTCCTCAGCTGTCTCGTCCTCCGCTGTCAGATGGCTCAGTCTTTTATTGTAGCCTGTTGAATGAAAGATTGCATTACCTTCATGTGTTTTGCGTTTGTTTATTCAGGCTGTGAACTGACTTTCATTCATTACCTGCTCTTTCCTGTTTGAGGGAAATCCTTCCCAGTATGAACTGGCTTGGTCACAACAGAAGAGTTCAATATTGCAGTTAAACAAAAGAGATTTTACCTTTAATTTTCCATACAATTCCAGCGATGAGTGATTGTAGGAAAGTAAATATATGAAGTAAAAGATATTTTTAGTGAGTATTGAAACAGGATCTTTTAGATATTTTTATAATGGTGGCTTCGGAAGTGATTTTAGAGAAATAATGCACAAAAATGCAGTCTTAATTCTGTTCATTCTTAATAAGATGACGAGTAAATCTCCATCAGCTTATAGTAACATTATCTCAGACTTCCCATTATATTAAAAACAATTAAAGAATTATAAATATTAGAGTGCTGAGTTGCCATGAAGTCAAAAACAAAAACAAGCTATACAAACTCAGAGGGTGTTATCATGACAAACGAACTGTTAGCAGCTGTCACTTGAGAACAATAAAAGCATGACAAGATGGCAGGGAGGAATCCACACAATGAAGCTCTGGAGGGAGAACCTTGCAGATGCAGGAATGGGCAGGGCAAACACCTGAATGAAAACATGTATTAACAAGACGTTTCAGATCATGAACAAGCAAATGGGAGCCTTAATGCAACTGAGTAACAGGTATGTCAGCATGGATTTAAGGTGTCAGTGGAAGGATTTTCATGTCTTTATTTTGCAGCTTTCTCGAGCAGCTTTTCATGTGTTTAAATTAGAACCAGACTGCTTCTTGGACACGCAAGTGTTCGGTTCTGGCACACTAGCATAAAAACTTCTTTGATTGTCAAAGCAGTGAGTAACTTGTGGAATTCAGATTTGCAGATGAAAGACGGATGCGTCTTGGAAATCACGCAGGGAGGCAGAGTGGTTTTCTCATGTGCCACAAGCGCGCATATGCGTCTTTTTGTGATCTGTGTGACCCAAAACTGACAGAACGATCAGCATGATTCTCAGGTGAATTATTTTTAAGTCAGCAAATGTGTCACAACACAGCGTCCAAAGGGTTCCTTAAAAGCTCGTTCCGCGTCCTCACAAATATGTTCCTGGTAAATCGCATGTGTGTGTGCGGGGGGACTTTTTAAATTTGAGATGTGTGTAGCCATGAGACAGAACTTGACACCGAGGCGCACAGCGCGGAGATAGGGTTAGAAACATGCACCGCAACAGCGCATCTCCAAATCGCATTCCGCATACTGAAATCTAAGCCGAGGACATCAGGATGTGTGACATAATCCCCAAGACATCTGAAAACTGCGCTCCTCCAAACAAGGCACCAGGGGTGGTTTGGAGAGATATGTGGACCTCTGTTATTTACTGTTTGCTCTTGCAGGGATCTATAAAAGAGGGGCGGACACCAACTGCCCCCAAACGTCAGAGCGCATTTAACTATAAATCTCTCCAAACAGCCCTCTGCGCGCGATGCGGTGTTATGCGCAGACATCTGTCCTGCTTCACTCCAATATGTGGATAACGCGCGGGGAGACCTTTCGTGCTACCTAGACTGTTGTCCTGCCTAGGGAAATGGAGAATAATTACTTTAAATTTTGTTCTTTACCATGACAGAATATTGAATAATAAGCGCATTTTGGATAAAAGAGAAGAAGGTTTTGCTGTTTTTCACGAGGCTGCAGCCTGGAAAACAGACACGTTTGGCGCTCTGCTTATAGTGCTGGAGACGCTGATGTCTTCATTGGAGTCCTCTCTGTCGGAGATGGTGGATCTCTCTCGGATTTCCAACGTGGAAGCGTAGCATCCAATCAATCAGCGCCTGCAACTGAGCCCTGAAAAAAAGCTGTGGCTTTTGGTCCTCTCCCTTCAACACCAAACCCTGGACTACTGCGTGTGGAGAGACGCATGGTTTGCTTGATGCGCTGGGTCGGAATATGAAAAACAGAGCTGCCTCACCGTAGCCACTTTTTATTGGGTCAAGGACTGAATTTAGACCTTATATGGAAATTTTCTTGCTAAGACTTATTTATTCTATCTTTATTTTATTTTTGTTTCTAAGGACTAATGCAGCAAAGTCAGCTGAGGACAGTGTATGAGCTGAGTTTTCTGCTTGGATTTAACCACCAACAAGCGACTTTTGAGGTCTGTTTAGGCCACATTTAAGGTAAGAGAATCTCTCATTTCATTACTAAAATACAGCCTACTTTTCAGTCGTTTCCAGGGAGCGTAAATGCTACTCTTCCGCCTTACTAAATTAAAATTTTCCCTGAAAATGCGTTCCTAAGACAACTTATTCGTTTGTAAATGTTATTGTGAGAACTGTTGCGCCAGTATTTATGGCTGTTTAGGTGCGCTGCAGACACCACATGCCATTAGAGGAGTCACGTAAGCTGTGGGGATCGCCATCTGGCCAACTCGTACCATTATTTGGGCTGTCTGTGCCAAAGTGTTTTGGTGCGCTTCATAGCCAGGGTTTTGTGCAGCCCATGCGTGTGTTTCTGAATGTTTTTCTGTATGCGTCAGGCGCACCATCCGTGCCATAAGTAGTGAAAGATGGTCTGATATCACAGCACAATCACATTTATTATTATTAAAATGTTACCTGTGCGCAAATGTGGACGCGTTATTCTTCATAGCCTTGTTTTCTTTTTGTCTAAACCTTATGCACACTTTGGTATTATGAGTAAAACATCCTGCCTGTGTGTTGTCTTTCTCTTAAAAGCAGCATTTTCTGGTGGGTTCACTCCTTTTTTTAACATCCACAGCATACACGCGACAAAGTGAGGATCAGAGCCTCTTGACATGATGACACAGTTATTAATACAGAATGAGTCTGGGTAGGTCTGACCACTGTTTCACACACTTTGGCTGCACTACAAACTAGAGTTGGCTCACAGTTTGGGGCGTGCACGTGTTTTGTTTTTTTGTTTTTTTTTTCCTTTTGGCTGTTTCTAATCAGTTTGGACTCGAATAAATAGTAAACAATTTACAGAATGATAACAGTATGTAATAAAGTGATTTCTTTCTGCAGCTTTCTTCATAGGAACTGAGTCTAAAATGAAGTTATGGGATGTTTTGGCCACGTGTTTGTTGCTCCTGAGCTCTGTTTCTACAAGGTCTCTGTACCAAAACACTCAGCCAACCAGGAGAACCTACTTCCCCAGAAGCTACGCTGATTCTGAGTCTCTGTCTGTGGAAGAGCCATTGTTTCAGCAACACGATCGCAGCCTGCAGGACATCTCCATGGAGGATCCATGTAAGCCACACAGCCTGTTGTTTTTTTTTAGCTTATGTGTGAAATGCAGTTACATCATAAAAATTTGCTATTTGAGCAAAGCTGAGTTCAGTCACAGGTTATTTTGTACCTTCTTGGTATTTACAATTCCCCAGTGTGGTAGTCAGTGAGTGGATATTCTCTTATAGATGCTGGTGTTATTATCATTTGTTGTATTGTTGCTTTGGATTACGTCGTACTCATGATTAAACAAACCAGCAGCACAAATAAGACTTTGAACAGCTCCAGTCCACAGCAGACGTCACTCTTCACATTTCCCCGTCTCCCTTTGTTTATATTCACCTCTGCCTCTCTGCGGCTTAGAGACCCCTGACCTTTACCCATCTGCCAAAACTCAGAAATCATAGCATGTTTTGGAAGAGAGAGACCATGAACCAGGTCTACAGGAATTTTCTAGAGAGAGAAAGAGAGAGAGAGAGAGAGAGAGAGAGGCCGGACAACTCCGGGATCGGTTGAAGTACCGTGTGAGAGTTCTGTGTTTATCTTCCTTTTAACAGACACAGTGGGCAGGAATTTATTTTGTTTGGATCAATGTGACATTGTATCATCCTCACAAAGAAGTAAACACAGCTAAGAACTAGATAAGGAATGGAACATTTGGGCAAGTGTTTGTGCTGCCACTTCATATTCTGTAACATCACCGATCTGCTGTGCAACCCAAGACTAGTATAAACAAAACTATAGTTCCAAGAAGAGATTGGCCTTCTGGCTTGTGAAAAATGTTGAAGATAAACATGGTTTTTTTTCTTAAAATGATCATTTTAGAATCTGTAGAGGCCAGCTTCTAGTGACACTCAGATATTTAGCAATCAAAAACTACTTATTATGATGTCCTTAATGGTTTTTCTTATTGGGATGTCTTTGTTATTTTAGACAAAACCCACAATCCCAAACTGTTGACTTCACGAAATTATGGCAAAATTTGCATCATGAATCATTTAATTTGCTGTTGGCAATCCAGTCTGTCAGCAGGTGTACTCTGTAGCCAGCCAGGCTGTCAGCTGACATACAATAGAAGGTGCCTAAATCAAAGGGTAGGTGTGTCCAAACAGATTGGCCTTCGCTCATCTGATATACTAGCAGCAGCTTAATCAGCTGTAGCTCAGGCAGATCAGATAGCCAAGGTAAAAGAGGAGCGATAGGTGACACTGCTGTGCAGAGGCTGTGTGTTAACCACAATACCACCTGCCAGATATCTCAGCCCTCCGGCTGTGACTTCTGGATGCACGTACAACATGTCAGCGCACATCCAAACACTAACACGCCCCCAGACTCACTCAGGTGATGTCATTAAATTCACCTAAATGATTCATGTCAGAAAAAATATGTTTCTATGATCTAGTTCATTGACGGACCTGCAGGCAGACGGAGTAGGAGAGACGTCACTATATAATTGAATCAACATGGAACTCTGGAGGGTCCAAGATTTTCAGTCAGTTCTCATTTCTTCTCACAGCAGATGGTGGAGAGCTGTGCCGGTGCATGTTTTCAGTTTGCTGCAGACTGCAATCTGCCTCATCTAAATCGCTCAAAGCGTACGATTTCCCTGTCTATAGCTTTTCAAGTCTGGGCATCTTTTATATGAGATCCATCAGAGGTTTAAATGTGTCTTGCTTGGTAGTGTGAATGTCTCCCTACTGTAGCTCAGTCAGTTTCTCTGTGAAAGTTGAGTTAAAATAAGCTGGAAGGCTAACTTTTATTGGCTTAGTTGATTCACAAAAGGAACAGGAGGTATTTTTTACTATTATTATTATTTTACGTGTATTTGGACTGAAATTGCCAATGTTTTTCAAATTACATATATATTAGATTTGTTCATTTATAACGCTACATGACAGCGAGTACGACTAAGTTGTTGTTTTTCATACTGATCCATAATGAAAGCACACAGAACACTGTGGACAAGCAGAGAAAACTCCAGGAACTTATTTTGTTAGGACATGAATCCATGTAAAATGACAAGCTGTCGTTTGAATTTTTTCTTTTAGTTTAATAAAAAGAAAGCACAGTGACATACAGAGCTTTTAATGTTAGTGCGCAAAATTTATCATTATCTATTATCTATCTACACACACACACACACACACGTGTTAATGTATATATATAAACACACATGTATTGCCTTTTTTTTCTTTGTGTGTAATATTTTTGTGTGCTGCAGCTTATAGTTGTTTCCCCTCATTTCCAATTCTACAGCTGTCTGCGGATGGTTTTTTTTTTGTTTCCTTTCATGGACTTGTGTTCTGGTCTGAGCATTTGATGAATGGTCTGGTTTGAGCCCTGAGTGAGATATTATTATACAATTCCTTTTCACTGAGTAGAAAATGACGTTATATTTTACATCAAAGATATTTGTCATTGTTTGAGCAATCTGAATTTAAAAGCTCAGCTCCTGTGTAAAGCATGCAAACATTCTGAACATTTTAATGATTAGTTTTAGCACTTGAACATTAAACTCATTTTCTGGTGTTTGAACTTGATTAATATTTTTCACAACTGTCCCAAAACAGAAAAGTTGAGACTTTATATGACTTATGATATTTTAAACTATTTGACAAAGTATAAATGCAATGCACAGAGAACAACCATAATTACTGTATGCAGCAGTTTATGTTGTGTAGCAATAATGTAAAACTACATTAATACTTTTTGATTTACCATGTTGGTGGGATTTTAAACTCGTTTCAAGGTGAAAGAAGCCTTTGGTGCTTTTTAGTTAGGGTTAAAAACTCCAAATGTATTTATTTTTAAACTTATATATAATTTTATCCTTTTTTTAACAGATGATCTCACTTATGGATCAATCAGTCATGATTAGCACAAATCAGCACACCAAAGTTATATGATTCATAAATGCTTTTATATATGATGATGCGTATAAACGTGTAATGTACTTTTGTACGTGTGCCGAGTAAACACTCATGAACGTCTTGAATGAAAGTTGAAATGGTGATGCGTTCATGAGCCACTTCTTTAAAATGACAATGATAAATGTATTGATGTTTAACATCTAAACTGACTGACATCATCAACATATCATAGTGTCAGATCAATGAGTCCTTAAGATAATCAGGAGGTTTTTTATGATTTGTTAAACCTCTGACAACAAGAAAAATCCACTGTGTTCTGGTGATTTTTAACACCAATGCAGCAGCAAATGGTGAAGCTTCAAGAAACCAAGAGAAATTGATCACATTCATCACTTAAAGAGAAAGGTTTCAAAAAATGAAACTATGAAAAGGAAAATAAGATTACTTCTATATGAGGATAATTCAAAAAATGTACATAGGGCTACCTTCCAAGATGCAAATGGGCAGTTCTGCAATGGTTCTCACGTTCTTCTGACCTAAACATCATCAATAATATGACAATACAGCAGAGTGTATGTAGCAGTCTAAGAATCTTACTTAAAAACAAAATTAATCATAAGAGAAAGTACTTTTGAAAATCCCCCAAATATGTACTTTAAGCCTTAGCTGGGTCCAAAACTCAAACACGTTTGTAATATTCTATAAATAAGATGACATTAAGAATTCAGCATACAGGATGACTACACATCCGCTTCAGAGCCTTTTCCCCCCATTTAGCTTTTTATTATCGCAGTAATGTCACCCTGTGGTTTCATGCTAAGCATCACAATACCACAGGTCCTTTCAGTGCAGTTTTAGATCAAAGTATCTTCTTCTGAAATGATCAAATTCTCCATCTCCCAGTAAAATAGAGAATAAATTAATGAATATCTCACAGTTAAATGTCTTAATAGGTTCTGTGTGGCTTTTATTACCATATTCATTCATTTTTATAGTTTAGTCCAGTTCAGGGTTGTAGGGAAGCTTGTTCTAAACCCAGCAGTTTGCGGGCTGAAGGCAGGATGCCTGAACAGGTCACCTTTTATTACCACAATGATAACTAAAAGTTTACATTAATTTGCCCATGCATTCACTCAAAGAAGGTCATAGTTAGTTAATTTTCTTGTAGGTGCGTAAGTGAGTATTTTGAAACAAATCTCTTCATTCTGTGCGTTCCAGATGACGCTGAGGGTCCGTATCCAGAGCAGTTTGACGACGTAATGGATTTTATCCAGGCTGCCATCGGCAGACTCCGGAGATCATCAGAAACCAGCAGCAACTCAAAGGCACGAAAAGAGCAAAGACAGCGAGGAGCAGCGAACACCAGAGGCGCAAGAGGCGAGGCGAAAGGACACGGAGTCAAGAGACGTGGCCGAGGACGAGGAGGGGGTCGAGCTGGGAAAGCAGGCAGAGGTGAGAAGGGCAAGGAGAAGATATGGGTGCAGAGTCGCGGTTGCTTGCTAAAGGAGATCTATCTGAATGTGACAGATTTGGGGTTGGGACACCGGACTAAAGAGGCGCTCATCTTCCGGTACTGTAGTGGTCCGTGCAGTGAAGCAGAGACCAACTACGACAAGATCCTGATGAACCTCACACACAAAAAAAAGCTGGACAACGACACACCCTCACGCACCTGTTGTCGACCGATCGCTTTTGATGATGACTTATCTTTTTTGGACGATGATCTGGTGTATCACACCCTGAAAAAGCATTCGGCAAGGAAATGTGCCTGCGTCTGAGGAGACAATGAGCAGCAGCGGTAGAATAAAGACAAGCTGGTGCCTCCAAAAGATGTCAAACTTGGAGTGTATCTCCTTTTTTTTGTCATCAAGAGATGCTGCAGGTGAGGCACGTTGAACTTTGGCCGTCGATATTAACACCTCTAGATGCAGTGACAAGTGTTTGCGTATGTACATGCAAACATGTATCAGGTGAGAAGAGTCAGTGCTGCTGGACTTCCACATTTAGTAGCCGTGCTGTCAGAGGAGGTGGAGTTAATTTCCAAGAAATTCCACCTTTTTCCATTGCTGGCTGACTCCAGATCAGTCCAGAGATTTAAGGAGCTTTCTGAGTTGCAGTTTGAATCACCTCCATTTAATACTCTGAATGTTGGAGCCAAGAAGCCATACAGCAAAGACACAGGTGCAGCAAAGACTTTGCATTGTAATGCACCTACTTACATTAAAATCCAGTCATTGTGTGTATGTTTGTGTACATTAT
>JBAMHX010000021.1:12575163-12601681 GCA_037177515.1 Pseudomugil tenellus
CCCCCCCCTCCCCCCCTCCACCCCCCCCCCCCCCCCCCCCCCCCCCCCCCCCCCCCCCCCCCCCCTCCCACCCCCCCCCACCCCCTCAACTACACAAAACATGAAAGGGAAAATGTGCTGTGTAAATAGTTGTCATTAAATCTGGTTGCGAATAGCAGATGAGGGTCCTTGTTGTGTTGATATCAGGACTGCAGGTATCTGAACTTATTGATAAAGGCGAAGAGCAAAGGAAAGCAGCAGGAAGGAGAATCTCACCAATACAGTAAATGTTTTTCCTCATTTCAACACTTAAGAATCTCTAGAACATCTCAGAACTCCGCTGCATGAGCGAAAACGGCTTACAAAAATGAATATTTCCCGCTGGTGTGGATTTGGGGCAGCCATGGATCAGTGGATCATAACTCAACACTGACTGCATACAGCAAGCTAATGTATTAATATACATAAGAATCTTGATATAAACAACAGCTACAAACTATGGACTCCTTTGCATCTATTTACATGCTCAGAATCACTATAAACCCTGGAGGAAGGAGATGCCAAGAGATATAATATTTTCTTTAATCATTCAAGCTTCACACAAAGAAAGAAGCAATAAAATGTTTGTCTGCAGTTTTCATCTTCATTTCAGTGCAGTTATGTAAATTAATGTTTTTCCTTTAGAGCTAATGATAAAGTCAAAAAGACTTTGAAAGAAAAATTGAATAACAAACACTTCACAAAGCGAGCAGTAGAGATAGCTCAGACCAGAGTACTGGCCCCAAACAGAAAAATGTTGTATATGATGAATTTAGAAACATCTTATTTATTGCATTAACAGTTTAAACACCTGCCAACCCTCCTTTTGAAGCCCCTATCTCCTCAGGGAATAATACCTGCATCCACACAAGGGAATTTGACTATTTTTATTACACTCAGTTGACCTCTGACAGCATCTCTCCTCTGCTGCACTCTTCCTGTCGTAATGTGCACCAGCATTTTCAATGTATGTTTATATTCACACTATCACTTTCCTCATTTTTACACTTTGGTGAGCATCATCACAACAAAGGCTCTTCATGAGTGTGTGTGAGTTGAACGGGTGCGTGTTTAAGTATGAATGAGTGCCCTCCTAGTAGTGTCAGGAAGGCAGTACGTGTGTGTGGTTGAGAGAGCATTTATGTTACAAAGTGTGTAAGGTCTGCTCTTGTCCTCAGAGGTTACAAAGAGACACTTTAGTTAAGAGCTAGATAAAGTGATTTTCCATTCAGGAGCCCCGTCGCTGTTCAGTGTTAATTCTCCTCCTCCATGCTACATTAAGCAAAAAGGTTACTGTTAACAGATTCCCTCGCTTTTCTCAATGGGCCATCACTTGCTTCCTGTCCCTTCTAATTTTCCAGTGCCAGGGCATCAAGTGCGTCACTCAGCACTCGCAGCGGTAAAATGCCTGCCTTCTTCACACCCTGTTGGCATGGCAATGAAATCACATGACACTTCTGAAAAGGCTCCACCATCCCAAACAATTAATGGCATCTGAATTTGGTCTTGGTAGCCAATCACTGAGACGCAAAAGTTGGCAGCTGCTCTGCTCCTGTAGGATCATGTCTTCATTCTGGGGGCAAAGGTTTGCGAGACACGCACAAAACAGATGACGGCCTCATGCGTTAGTTATATGACAGGTATGGGTGTAACGATGTGTGTGTTTGTGAATTTATATATGCATGTTCAGCTCAGTAGGAGATCACGCCAGCAGAGGTGGGAGAGGACGTTGTCCCTTGCGTGATTCCTGCATGACAGGACACCACATGGCCGTCGCGTGGCACAGAGCCCCCGCGGCTGTCGATTCATTAATCCACACCCTACTCCATCAGCTAATGGGCCGGTGAACACCCTGAACAAGCTCTCGTTCCGTACAAAGCCCCTGGCATGAGAAGGAGTATGTCTGAATATTTTTGTGTAGATGTATGAGACAAACAAAGCAGCGAGGGAGGTGCCGCATGTAAAGCTGCACTGGTCTGAGAAGAAACAGTCTTCACTTGTCAAATTGCATCGTTACTAGCTTCTATTTTTTTCCTGTTTAACAAGCTCTTGATATGAAAGCCAGATTGCTTAACAGAGAACTCAGCGTGTTGAGAAAAACTGCCAGAGGGCTTTGAGAGAGGCACTTTACTTGAATTGTTTCAGTAATAGGTAAAACTGAAGACTGAAAATGCTGAGAAAGATGGGAGATTTACTGAGTGGCAAAGTATTCCTAGAAGTTTTTGTATGAAACAGACAGAAGAACTTACGTGTGATGATGTAATCTTGTGTGAGCGCCTCTGCTTGTTTTGCTTTGCGTTTGCTCTTCACTACACACAACTTAGCCCCCCTGGAAGAGAAAAATAAATATGTGAAGAAACTGAAAAGCTGAGCTATGCAGCTTTGGATTATCATGGATATTAGTTTAACTTCAAATCAAAGTTGATTATTTCTAAATTAATCAAGTCCTTTATTTAAATGAACATATTGAAAAGACAACATTCCATTAAAAATGCATGTCCACTTCAAATGCAAACCAAACAGTAAAAGTTGTGACAAGAGTGTGTTTGCAAGTGTGCCTTCACGATCACATCTTCATTTAACTCTTACTGTTTGAAAGCTGAGCAAAGAGGCTGTATTTTGCTGTTTGGGGCCTACTTTGTCATAGTTTCAGTTCATAACTGTCCAATTATTTTCAGTAGGAAGCGGTCTGGCCTGCAAATGGGCCAGTCTAACACCTGGAAGTCTTACAGCTCTCATCACAAATCCATGCCGTTATAAAAACATACAGAAGGTGGTTTGGCATAATCGTTCCCTTAAACATTATCACATTTTTCCAAAACACGTGTATATTTCTTTTAATGGTTTGTTTGTTGATATTAGACTAATGATACATTTACAGATGTTCCAGTTCTGCACATGCCATGCCCATTGTATCAAGAATGTTGGCTTGGAACTGTGTGCAGACTACAAGCCGGATGGCGTCTCTTCTTTAGCATGGAGGACAAAACATCTATTATTTCCAAAGAGAAAATAGATTGTGTTAAAAAAAAACAAACAAATAAACAAGACAGCTTTAACCTTTTCCTTTGTTCATCATAAATACGATCAGGATCAATGAAAGTAAATTTTGTTTATTTTCTTTGACTCTTTGCAAGATAAAGTTTTAACTTTTGTTTTAAGATGCAGCAGTTGATATTTTTGTGGAAGCCTTTTTCACACCCAGTCACGTTGCTGACCTTTTACCAACAAACCCAATTCGTAGTCAGACCATTTAGCAGGTGTGTTTGTACAACTTTGCCTGTGTTTTATTATTTGCTTTGTCTCTACTTTTACAAATATATTTTCAGATTACTTTTTTCAAATAACTGCCAAATTTTACAGTATTAACTACTAAAATGCTATATAATTTTTTGTTAAAATAACAAATAACAATTAGCAACTAATTGTATTTAGCTTACATATTTATTTTTTACCTTATCCAAATATGTTGGGGTTGTGTAATATACAACAAAAGCAGATTTTAACCCTTAAGTTTTTAGTCGTTTTTTTTTAAAAGAGTTAAAAAAAGATTTTAATTAAACTGTAGTCAAAAATAATTAATGGTTAATGTCTCAATGGAACATACCTGTGACTTTTAACTGGGTCATAGTATACCTTGGTCAGTCCATTCCCTGTTCCCACCATTATCTGGTTAAGCTTTGGATGCCACAGACAGCGGACAGCACTCTAGAATACAAAGACATGAATATAATGATTAATGTACTTTTTTTTTTTACTTCCTTTTACCATCAAAGGTGGTAAATCCAATAATGTAGTACTTTAAAAAAGCAACCCAGAGAAAGTTGTGTATTTCTTTCAAGACTGTCTCAGCTAACAAAAGGTAACAATCATTTTATTGCCCTCAGCACTGTGAATGTGTGTCCCAGGTCAGTCGGGTACATAAAGTGGAGAAAAGTCCCAAAGTGCTCTGCTGCTCTAGTTGACTATATTTGGTTGCTGGGATGAGGGTTGGATCCCTCAGTCTGTGTGTGACAGATGGCTCCATGCCAATAGGCAAATGTGACCACATTTATCCAGAGATGTGTGTGTGTGTGCGCACTTATGAGTGTGTTTATATGTAAGAGAGAGAAAAAGAAAAAGCTGGGCAAAGGGAAAAATACAAGCGCAACTGACAGTAGAGAAGATCTATTCATTCTGGTCGACCAGTAGCACCTCTTGTCTTCACACACTTTATTATTACATCTTTCTAATGGGGTGTAGACCAGTAGCAGCATAGGATGGGGTGGGGTGGGTAAAACTGCGTGGGGTGTCCAGATTCTGTGACAGTGAAAGCAGCTTAATGCCCAGCTGTTCAGCTTCCCACCAGGATACCAGACGGAGAAGCCTCAGTCGCACACGCACAATCATAAATGCTCACAGTCCCGTGACAGGACAGACACATCGCAGACAAATGCTTTTACAAAGAGAAAAAACTTTTTCCCCAAGCAATGTAATTTTAAAAAAAGAGTGTCCGTCATGGCTGTGTTGTGATCAAACATTAGTGCAACACTTCATTTGATTTCGTTTCAACGTTTTCACAAATTTTGCAACCTGTGTTAAGCTTATTACAAATTAAGCAGATTACAATCTGATGACTTGATGCTTTTATATGTATATGTAAACAATCAACAGATCAGTGGTGTGTAGGTCTGAAGCCAGATGAAAGTTAATCTGCTCTACCAACTACAACTGATGGAAAGATTTAGAAAATGCTTTAAACTGGATGAGGCTGAGTGTGAGCTTCAAAGGGTCCATGTAACATTAAAACTAAAGAGATTTGCTTGGACCAATGCTCAGGTTCTCAGGAAATTTAACATTAACCACAAGTAGCAACATGTAAGGATTGTGAACAATTGTAGTCGACACACAGATGTAGATGTGCTCCAGTGGAAATGTGTAATGGGCTATAAATTGGCCTGTCTTGTTGCTACAGCAACACTGACAGTACCTTTATACAATGGAAGGCAAGACAAGAGGTTTACAGTTAATTTCACTCCACAGGCACTGACAAGGCATACAGGTGAGAAACACGCAGATAGAAAAAGCAAAAAAATAAATAAATAAAATAATAATAATAATAAATATAAATAAATAAAAATAAAGAGGGCGGGGGGGTAGTTAGACTTAAACGTCAACCTCCTCAGACTCAAACAAATCATTTGGTCAACAGAGGAACAGCAGCAGCTCAGCTTAGTGGAACCAATCACATCTGCATCCACTGACAAGTTCACAGCCAAACTCTTCTATTCATAGGACTCCTTTCAAGATACGGTGTCTTGAACTTGTATTCATAAGCCTTGAACGCTTTCACATTTTGTCAACTTACAACACAAACTTAATCTTTTTATTGAGATCTGATGTGATGGGCCAACACAAAGTAGCACGAAATTGTAAATTGGAACAGTAATGCTGCAGGGTCTCAAGATTTTTAAACAAATATAAATGTGAAAAGTTTGATGTGCATTTGTATTTAGCCCCCTGTGATCTAATTCTGTTATACGGATATCCGGGACATTTTGACATAATTACATAGCAACGCGGCTCGCCATCTTAGCGTCAGGGAAACAGCCCCTAGCAACACTACAGAGGAGACATGGCAAAGTCATGTTGTGTGGTTGGCTGCACAGCCAATTTTTAAAAAATAAAAAAAAAAAAAAACAAGGGGTTCAAGACCCAGGAGAGATAAGTGGCTGAGCGCCGTCAACAGATGCCAAATACGATCGGACGTAATGGTGATGGTTAAAAAATGGTGGCAACCAAAGTCCAACTATACCTTCGTCTGTCGCCTTCATTTTACATCCGGTAAGTGCACATTCGGTGATATTCTATACATAATAATATATGAACTTAATAATGACATTAGTACTGCAGAGAACCCAAGACCTCTTAATTATGACGAGTCAGGCCGGCTGTATTTAGGCTAACTGTTAGCTAACAGTTAGCGGTTGCATTCAGAGCAGCATAAACAATGGACATGATTGTCTTTTAACCTCGCTTCCTTTTTGCTTCTTAAGGTGTTTTTGAAAAATCTGGCTGTGCATCCTAGATGAACTCTGATCGGGGTATTCCACTTTTGGCCCTGCCAATGGATCGTACAACCATATTCTCTCTGGAGGACTTTAAGTACATTTTTCTAGCCCTACTTCCTACGGAAGCGTTTAGCTGTCACAACTATGAAAAAATATTTGACCAGTTTCTTGTTTTAACGAAAAACATATCTCGTTATAATGAGAACGTTTTGAATATAACAACATATTAATCATGTTATATTAAGAAACTTTAATACGAAGGTTTCTCGTTATACGGACATGTTTCTTGTTAAAAAAGAGGCTAATATACTTATATTTCCTCATCTAAGTGAAAGGGTTATTTCGTTATAACATGATATTTTTAATCGTAACATCGCTTCTCGGGGAACTTTTGATTCCTGCTCTACAGGAACAATAAGTGGGGCATCCCAGAAATCTGGCCTTTACAGAAGAATTGCATAAAGAATGCTATTGTTGAAATAAAGGCATAACAAGTCCTGTTTGCGGTTTGCCACAAACTATGTAGGGGACACCACAGACATGTGGAAGAACATCCTTTGGTCAGATGAGATGAAAAATTTAACTTTTTGGCCTAAATGCAAAGCTAACATTGTTCACCACCCTGAACACACCATCCCCACTGCGAAACACGGTGGTGGCGGCATCATGCTGTGGGGATGCTTTAATTCAGCAGGGATAAAAAACGCTTGTCAAGAGTTGATGGGAAAATGGGTGGAGCTAAATATAGGGCAATACTGGAAGAAAACCTGTTGGAGGCTATAAAAGATTTGAGACTGGGAAGAAGTTCCATCTTCCAGTAAGAAAATGACCCTAAACACAAAGCTTGAGCTATGATGGAATGGTTTAGATCCAAGAATATCCACATTTTGGAATAGTCAAATCAAAGTCCAGACCTACATCCTATTGAGCATCTGTGGCACGACTTGAAAATTGCTGTTCACAGATGCTCGCTATCCAATCTGGCAGAGTTTGAGCTATTTTCAAAAAAAAAAAAAATGTGAAAACATATCGGTATCCAGATGTGCAACGCTAGTGGAAACATACCCCAGAAGACTTGCAGCAAAAGGTGGCTGCATGACTGCTAAATACAAATGCACACCATGCTTTTCAGATTTATATTTGTTTAAAATGTTGAGAACTATGCATCATTTCTGTTCCACTTTACACCTATGTGCTACTTCGTGTTGGCCAATCACATCAAATCTCATTTAAAAATGTAAGTTGTGGTTGTAAGGTGCCAACATGTGAAAGATCAAGGGAATGCTTCATCAAGGCACTGCATTCAAAGTGGTGCGTTTATTCTTAAGGAACCTCTGCACATTTTCCTTTTTACAAAATGATTTAATTGCAAACAAAACCTAAGCTACTTCTTCGGTTGTACGATTCAGATCTCTCTTTTACATCAGATTTAAGTACCAAAGACAGACCACTGGATAAAAAAAGTTAACAACCACTTATCCAATAGCTATGTGGGATTATAAGATACACAAAAAAAGCTCCACTAATGAGAAACAACCCTCAGTTTTACTCCTTGTTTAGCACTGGTGAGTGATCCAAATGTGCACAGCATCTGACAGAGTATGCTACACAGGCCAAGTCCATGCTGCAGGAGAGGAGAACGCTGCTTTTGGCACCTCAACTACACGACTGTGTGGGATATTGCTCAAGGAATTTGTAATTAAAATGAACTACCTTTCTGGAACAATTGGCTTTTACGTCACACAGGAACAAAGTTACAGCCACCTGTCTACCTTTCACCCTTGGCTGCTTGTAGATAAAATAAATGTGCAATCATTTGTATCAAAAGGCCCTTAAAAGGAGGATGTGGGGAGCAATATTTAGCAATATGAAGTAATTCACGTCGCAGTAAACACACTGACGTAACAAGACTATTTGTGAAGTTTTTGTTGTTCTTGTTCTAGACGGCTTATTATTTTGAATTTTAATAAAGCTTTATGGCAAATCTTTGCACAGCTTTATACCCAAGAGGCGCTCCTTCTCTGAAATGCTCTTTTTATAGATGTTTTATACCCAGCCTTGGTACTGACCTGCTGCCAATTAACATAATCACTTATCAAATGCTCCTGCAGCTGTGCTTGTTTTGCAATTACTTTTGCAGCCTTTTTCTTTCCCTCTTCCAACTTTTTCTGAACGTGCTGCAACGTCAAATTTAGAATGAGCAAACATTTTCCATAGTATGTCTTCATTTCAACATTTGATATTTTTTTCTGTTAGTTTGAGAATAAAACATAAGTTTATGAGATGTTCAAACGTTTTTTTGAAGTGGGATTCTACACAAACACATTTACTTGGAAGTTCATGATGACTGCAACTCGGTATATAGAATGCCATCTGAAAAGCATCTAAAAACAAAAAGCTTTTCTAGTTTAGCTCAAATGGTTCCTGCTCTTTCATGATGGAATAAGATAAGCTTAAGCGATTCCGAAGTATTTACCAAACAGGCTTGAAACAACCTTTTCTCCCAAGAGCACCCCAGAATCCTGGTCTGGGGTTATGTAGACTGTTTAGTTAGAAATGATTGATAGTCCTTCCTTTCTCTTGGCTGTCTAGTGTGCCACTTTATAAATACTACACTTAAATTCTTCCATCCGAGCAGCAGACAGGTGATATAAACACAGTAAATAGCACATTCATCCGGGTTACTGAGTACGTGCCAACCAACGGTGACTACTGAGCACAAAACTAAATTTTAAAATGAACTTAAAATACAATGTGGTGTAACAAATGTTATTTGCATGAGACTGCCATGTTGTTTTACTGTGTGTGTTAGAAGGGAAGTATATGTAGGAAAAATTTAACAGATGCTTTATGAAGCATGAATGTTCAAAGTGGTCTCTGCTGACAAATCAAAACTCATTTTAACTGCAAGCAATCTTTCTTGAACCTACTGTAAATTTATCAAAATACAGAAATACATACAGACAGACAGACATAGATATGTTGTCGTGAAATAATCTTGACAGCAAATTAGATTTCACGGACACATACAAGTAATAAAAAAAAATAAACAGTTCATAACAATTTTAAAACCACAAAGTTTTGTTGCATTTTAAAATATGTATTCAAATATGTATTCAATACGTAATTAGCTTTAAATTTAATTTCTTATACAGAAAAAAAAACACTCTTTAAAATTGTAATTTATATGATTAAAATTTGACATAAACTAAAATATTAAAATGTTATTAATGCATTCATTTACCTGGAACTAGTGTAATTAACGCAAATAAAAACATTACTGAGTCAACTGGCATTTTGTGCCTATTCTCCCAAGTCCAGACTGCATTTGTTGGCAGCGAGCAGGGTTTAGTGGGAAATTTGCAGAATTTTTTCACAGCACTGAGGATAAACTTACAGGAAGAGTTGGAACAAGTGAAAGGCCAATGGAAAAATCACTTCCAAATGTTCAGCCTCTCTTCAGAAGAGTGAAAGAGAAGACAAACGTCTATGAAATGATGCAAGAGAACAAGGTTTTTAAACTCTGAACAGACTCTTTTACCCAAAGTGTCTGAGGTTTGTTGTTTAATTGTCTTGTATAAAAGTGGGGGGAAAGACTGTCAAGAAAACAAATAAAAGAGACTATGTTAACTACTTGGTCTTAATGGACCAGCGGTCATACAAATGTGGGTTATGTTACTAGTCGTTTAAAAAAGGCATTTAATATGTTTGAGTGACACCATTATTACCAAGCACTCAAAATTCAAGAGTACTTTAACAAAGCAGTGTAGCAACTTGTCAGCCTTGCATAGTATGACTAGGAAGGAGCTCAAGCTGTTGAGAGGAGAAAACAATTACACAGGCAATGACAACAACAAAGACAACATGGGTTAAATTTTTAGAAAGGCATTTGCATAGACAGAAACCATCGCTGCAAGAAATGACACTGTCTCAGCAAAGGATCTCTTCTGAACATCTGTGTTTATGTTTAAAAGATGCTATTCTTAGCACTGTTAGGCATCAGGCTGATTACTGAGGAGTCAGTAAACTCTTGCAGTTTAGTATCTTCAAACGACTGTGCTGACAGGGATGCGTAGCTGTCTAAATTTATGCAGACTTGAAAGCTCATTTTCAGCTTTAATCATTTGATTTAATAAGGGTGATAAATTATAGTGTAAAACTGGAATAACTAATGTTTTGATATGAATGTTAGTTTCACATTTAGCTTATAAAGCTGCAATAAATAAAAATCACACAGAAGGCTTTAGTTTAGACCCTGATATCCTTTAAGCTAGTTTGCAGCAGTTAGTGGAGATGGTAAGAAGAGTCACACACACCAGAATTTCCACCATGCTTGGACACATTCATATAGTGGTTTGTATGGAAAAATAGGTGTAGGAACTATGGACTAAGTTACAACATACAGCTTTACCCACTGTATGATCTGAGAGTTATGACTACAGGTAGATGCTGTTAAATCTGCTGAAAGGAGTTTGAGGGAGAAAGGCAGGAGGTAGTGTAAAAGGCAATGAAACTGTGTTTTTACTGTAAACAGCACCTCTGCCCTTCACTTCAGCGCCTACTGAATGGCAGATTAAAATGGATTTCTACGCAGTCGTACACTAATGTGAATACAACACGCTGACTGTGTCCGTAGATAATTTAATTTTAAGCATAGCTTGAAGGTTTGACATATAAATGTGTTATCAGTGCTGCCAGCACCTTGTGAAAATTACTTCCACTAAGGAAAGATCACATTTCTCCACTTTCTCTGAGCCGTCCTCAAACCATCTTGCAAAACTCATACCCTTTTTGTTCAATTTTCCCTCTACAACTCTTCTCATGTTTCTCTGAATTTTCCTCCTAATAACACCAGAATATATTTTTCATCCCATGTGATGAATGTGATGACAAAGGAAATATAGCTATGTTGTTAAAATACATGCAATGACAGATTTTTTTTTTCTTTAATGGAAAAATGCCTAGTCATTGTCACTGCCTGATGATTGGGCCATTAAATAAACATTTGGTTAAATCAAAATTCTCTGAATGAGACCTTAAATTACTGCCATTGTTATTCCAAAATAGCTTGAGACAAATAAAGATAATTCAAGGTTGCAAGCCCAAACCACCTATGTGGGAGGAAAAGCTGTCTCATTGTTTTATGATATGTCAGAGTGGCATAATTTCTCTTCAATCATTTTTGGTTTGTTGTAAAAATCTAATAATTTAAAAAATGTTAAAAACTTGAGCATGGCAGCCGCTGTAGTTGTGGGAAAGAAGCCAGAACTTACAGCATTGGTCACTTCGATCTCATACAGCCTCTGAAAGGAAGTTCTGTCAAAGAAAACCAGCTTCCCGTTTCCCTCATCTTTCTTCACCGAGGTCCCCGTCACTATGAGTTTGTCATCTGGGCTAAAACAGCAATCTGTCCTGCATGAGGAAAGTTAAAAACATACAATATCACCTGATAAACCAGATCATCATGCATGTGTAAAGAAAAAAATGACAAAGAGGCAGATTGTAATGAAGCTGACATGTCTCACATGGAAAAGTAATTGGTCAGTCTGGTGGCTTCACCAACAGGTTTTTTGAAGTTGCGTATGTCCCACATCTTCAGTGTGTCATCACCTGGAATGGAAAAGTAGGTTACAACAAGTAAACAGCAGATAGTGAAATTTACTTTTCTAAAAGCTTATTTACTATCATGTCCACCTGCTTCCTTACAGCTGCAGGAGATATTCCTCATTTACGTTACAGAATCGTGTTAAGTGAAGAACTCTTACTCAGAGTTAATTCTGTTTATCTTTGTGTTAGAAACCTCTTCACTAGATTACATACCAAGACGAAACCAAGCAATTGTTGTGTAAATACTCTATATATTTTAAACGTTTTCTGTGTTTTGTTAGCGGCGGTCCCTGTTTATTTGCACACTCAAGAAGATACGAACAACAATTTTTTTAAAAATCTCTTTTTTTCCTGTTCAGAGACACAAAGAGACTCAAAAAGATGTTTTCTGATCCTAATAAATACGCCTCTAACATGTGATGGATGACAGTGTGTTCTGGCTAGTACTGTCTTTTCTCTACCTCCACGTGATACCAGAGCCATGCCATCGTAAGAAAAGCAGAGGCAGGAGGTGTCTGATCCTGGAGTGTGGGCTTGTCGACAGTGGAATTTTGTGTGAACCTGGAAAAAAGGAAAAAAAAGGCATCAATTTCCATACCTCCTGGCACACATTCACACTCAGCTTCTATGCTGATGTGTGTCAAAGCAAAAATGTTTTGCCAATTTCTTGCAGTACTTCACATAAAAGTGCTGTTTTAGTTGTAGATGTTTCTGGCTGTCACTACAGAAAAAAAGAGCTTTTCATTCTCTGTGCCTTCAGAGCAACATATGGTTTTCATTTTCACCATGAACACCAAACTATATAACTCTGAAACCTACTAAAATCTATGAAATACTAGCAGTTTAACAAAGTGTTGCAAGACCACAGACCACAGACATTTACACTGGCAAACTTTTATTTTCCTGCATGGCAGATGGGCTCTTTTCTTTTTAACCTGAAGTTAGATTTTTCTTACTCCATGCAGTTTACTGACCAATAAATCAGAACAGAAACACTCCTGTAAACCACAGTCTGCAGGCTGACATTACCCTTTTAATTCTGTAATATAGTAAACCCTCCTTAAACAAGGGTTTTATCCAGTCTCAGACATTTCAACAACTAAATGATTATTAGAACAAGTGAAAATGAAGACATCTTTGTTTCTAGACGGCACCAGATGACAAACATGTTTCTCAAAGTTGCATTTAGTGCCTCAACGTTACAGAAGGATAAAAGAGATACTTTTACTGAGATGATGCCATCTCTTAAACAAATGTTTTATCAGTTCCTCATCAAAATGCAAACTGCAGTTCCAGTTTTCTACTGCAAGGCTTTCTGCCATTTTTCCATCCTGTTTGAAGCTAATTTGGTTAAACTGTTAATATGACCATTTATCTGGGACATTGCTAAATAACTGAGTATGTTTGATTGAGTCCAAGTGAATACTGCTTTATTTCTTCTGCTGTGCACACTTCTAATTTTAACAACAGTTTTCAAGATGTCCTACCATTTAATACCTCCACACTGAGTAAGTGATATAGCACTCTAGTGTGAACAGAAAGTGTGCCAAGCAAAGTTCAGATTGGCTATAGTTTTGACTCAAGCTCAAAAAATTTGTAAAAGTAGATCTAACATTAAATTCCACATAAAAAGCACAAACAAAAACTAGTTTTAAAAACTGAAGCAAAATTTTTGACCGTTTTCATCAATTATTATCCATCCTTAAACTAGAAATACTTGGCTGCTTTGCTCTCTCTCTGCTTCCTCCTACATTCACTACATTTCCTGGGCTAAGTACAGACAAATTGTAGAGATCGATCATTACTAGAAGCTGGTGAAGCAATAGTCTAGAAAGTAGGCTTGCTAACACTCAAACAAACATAACCCCGGTTTATACAGCTACATTGTCATTAATTCTAAAGGAAATGCAAATAAATCACTGAAAAGAGAATTGCAGCACTGCAGGCTTTTGACCAAAAAAACAGTGGATAAGGAATTTCGAGTGAGCAAACAGCGCAGAAAGACTGATAAGATAGAGAAATATAGAGAAAGGCTCGCAAAAACTGCAGGAGAGTTTGGAGCTTGAGTTGAATGAGTGATGTGCCCTCATGATAACGGAAAAGAAACAAGGTCACACTTCACCTCCAAAATTAGTGAAGGGAAGTTATTAACCTCTCTAAGACAGATAATGCTGTTACCTTGCACGGTAGATAACACAGATTCTGCTTTTCCAGGCTTCATTTCCCAGGGCAACAGTTGTCCGCTCCCCCAATCACCATTTACTTAAAGATTACCCACCACTCAATGGTGTTTCTCATTTATTATCTATGAATTTTTAAACACACTTATTATTAACGAAAGTAAAATTGATGTGGTTGTAAAATAAATTAGGATAACGATTCAATACAGAAATGACTTTCTGATCAAACGAAGGATTATTATAGAACTAATTAAGAAGAACAATTTTAAATATGTTCAAACACTGACTGCTTTCAGTACTGTGCTTTTTTGTAGAGATGGACAATGAAAATATAACACACACATTTTGCAGGATAGCTACAGTAACACTGCGATAAGCTGAGGGTGTACTAACAATCTTATAACTATGAAATATATTTTACAATGCTCCTGAGGCAACTATGCAGAGGTTTTGCTTTACATATCACCCATCACTCTGAATGAAACTGTTCCGACCAAACACGTTTTTCACTACAATCATAGGTTTTCTCAGATCAGATAAAAAGAAACATTTTCGGCTCTGTGATGAATTACTCCACAGGATTTCTCCCACCCCTTTTCCTTGTCTGATATCTTTCTAGGATTCAGGAAAAGTAAAACATATCATTTTGAATAGACGACAATCTATCCAAAAGGAAAAGTGACACTAGGTAAGTTGTGCTTGATCTGGCCGCATGTTGCAAACGTACACCCACTTGAGCTATTTCTAGATCATATGCTGCTGTTGTGAAAGCTCAAGTGTTTATTTACTATCCTGATGTTGGCTGGTATTGCTAGATGCCATGGTGTTTGTTTCCTGTGATAATCTACACAGACTGCTTGTGAAACCAGATTCTCATGCACTGTTTGAAACTTCTCACACATACTGCTAGATCCCCTGTAAGCTGTAACTCTTCGCTTTCAGCAACTGTTAGCTGAATTTTAAAGCAACTGAGCAATTTTAAAACTGTGTATATCTTTCACACACATACAGTTCATGCATGCGGCACACGCACAGCCCTAATTCACTTGTACGCACTTTCGGCAGAAGGAGTTGATAAATAGCTGAAGGAATAGAGCGTTGGGTTTCATCCTCAGCAGACTAAGATAACAATCTACCACAGCCAACTGTTCCAAATCACGCTATTTGAGCTTGATTATATAAAGACCGCATGGCTCTACAGCTCTGCTTCAGCCATATTTTTACAACTGCACACCTGAAAGACAATGATGCCCTCTATGCCGTCAGTTTAACATCCTACTCCGACCTCTGTTCCTGTGTGAGGATCAAGTAGCCAAACCACAGTCCTGAACAGCTGCTCTGATCTTTCATGGAAATCAACAAGTTATGATGGTGAGGCGATGTGTGTTGGAGAACCACACTGAAATGGTGGGTCAGATGATACGAAAAAAAAACAAAAAACTTTGGTATACTACAAGAACTCTTTTCCCACTATTTATCAGTCAAACACAAAAGTAAATGATAGGATTGTTTGACTATTTTACAACAATAGGACATTTCTTTAATAAATTTTTCATATATAACTTTAAAGTCACCCAATCTCTCACATACAAAGGGTGAAAGTAAGGGAAAAATCTAACAATGTAACAATGACAGAAAGAATAGGCAAGTCACAATGTATGGTCAGAGACAAGATATAAATATTTATGACTCAAGTGTCCTTGTGGACTATTTGGGACTTTTTCAGAGGATTGGATGGAGTTACTGTTTATTGGATGCTTGACAATTTCTTTGTATGTATTCTTTGAACATTAGGTGTTTGTTTTTTTTTAATCGGTGGTTAATTCTCTCAAATTTCCTGCTTCCAGAGATGCAACCCCACACCACAGAATTTATCAAGAATGAATACAAGAAGACTTTCATGCTACTGATGCAACACTATGGACCGCTGCATTTATTGGTGCATATATACTTTCTCCTTTTATATTATGTAGGAATGCCTTTTATTGAACAGGCCAATTTTCACCAGGGGATTATGTGGCTTGTTCCCTCTGCACCGCGACCTCCGCAGGTGATCACGGCCATTTTAGTCAACGGTGTGATTCACATTGGGCGCACTGTGGTGCGTGTCAGGAGCTTGGAGGATTACAAGACTTTATGCAACACCACAGATCATTTTTACAAGGAACACGGCAAAAATGAGACAGTATGGCCCGAGATGTTCACACTTTTGGGAGTAGATGGTGAGTTAAACATATTTGTTAACATGTAAATGTGTTTTTTTCAATGCATTATAACCATAAAGTAAGGTAAGTGGTGGGCGTAACACCACCAATCACCACATATTATTCTCTTCTAGTAGTCCATTGGCTACCAAATGGACAATAATTATTTCCACAGCATGTAATGGTGTTTTACATTGCAAAAAAATAATTGAAGAGGGTTTTACACATTTTCTCCTTAAAATACTGTGACAGAAATTGTCATAACAAAGACCACAAGAAGATCAGTTCAGATCTTGTGCCCAAGCCCACATCACAATACAAGATATCGTCATTGCACGTTTATAAAGATATTAAACTTCCCTGAATTTTCCGATCTTTGCAGTCTAGGCTATCACTCCACCACGGACCATTTATCAATCGATCAGAACTTCATCTGCCTGAAACATTCAGTAGAGCTTATTCATTCATGTGAAAAATTTGATATGTATCTATAACAAAACTGCCACAGTTTGTCTTTGTGAGCTTTGCTTTGTTACCCCTCGGTTCAACTGTTCGCAAAAGCGCAATGTTTTTGCAGCTGATCACAGCAATACTAGTCAATGGGAGTGGTTCCACCAGGTGTGCCACGAAATATTTCTGAGCTTATCATTCAAGCAGGAAATAAATTGATAGGAACCAATGTAGATTCTGTGGATTTTATTAATATATGACTACATGTCCACTCTGATGGAAACCAAGCCATCAGGTAAGAAAGGTTCTCACTTTATAAATGACACTGGAAAATCCAACATTTATCTTTGAGGTGGAAAACTGCACCATTTTGTAGCCTAATGTTTTGAAAAAAACACACATCCCTGCTATAGAGAAAGAGAGCAGGCACGTGAGACAGAGTCAAACTGTGACTGCTAATTTGTATACGGATTTATTGTTCACTTTAAAGCCTTTTATTTTATTAAATCTATTGTGATATGCCAATAAAGAAATCAGGGTTTAGAAGGGCAGAGTATTAGCAGGCAATGGACAGGGGGCATCGCAGACCAACAGGGCCAACACAGAGACACAATTCACACTCACCCCCACTCCAAGGGAGACCAATTATCCTAATATACACGTCTTTGGATGGTGGGAGAAAACCATAGTACCCAGCTGAGAACCCAATCATGCACACAGAAAACATGAAAACTGACAGGTCACTGTTGGTGGAGCTAAAATTAATAATGAACTTGCCATCTCTTGACCGTCTACCGGTTTTTTTTATTATCGTTGTTGCAACCACTTTTTAAATGGTGTTATGCAAACTATGCTTAAGACATCATTGTCATGCAAAAGCCACTCATCAGTTAACAAGAGGAAGTTTGTCATCTCATCTGATGAGAACACTTTGAGCTGACTGATTTATCAATACCACCTCTTTTGTGGTCCCACTTTGAAGTCTGGAAACATTAAAGTTCACCAATGACATCATAGCATTCCTCCGATCTCTGTGGTAATGTTTTGGAATAAAGACTCACACCCTGAATGCACCCAGTATGCATAAGTGCACATTACCTGGAAATCACTGTGGTCAGAGAATGAACATGCAATCACTCTGTTGCAGTCCACTGAAAGTGACCTATTCGATTCCCATCGTTGGATCAATCAACTCATGTCATGGGTCGAGTACACGATGTGTCATCCTCAATAGCTTCTCGTCAGGTTGAGCAACGGATCAAGGTCATGTACAAGATTGATCACGTTTGATTTGCCTACATATTCTAGCCATGAGTAATTGTGGCAATACAACAGAAGATAGGCCTCATTTGAGTGGGGGAGGGAGCAGCAATAAAAGCACTGAGAGGTCAACTCCTTATTAGGCTTGTGGCTGAATTTGAGTCAGCAGCACAGGTTGATGATTAGGGCAAAGGGCACCAACTAAAATTCTTGAGCCATTCAGACAGGACAGGCTCCAGTGGTCAGGAAACAGACATGACTATTGTAAGCTGCTATGGGAGGCTGGGTAAATATTTAGCTTTGAGAAGGAGGGGTAATAAATTTTGAGAGGTTTAACACAATCATTTGAAGCTTGCTGCTATGTGAAGCCCTGGGGTGGGATGATGGGTGACTGGGGATGAGGTGGAAGTCTATATATTACCAGTTTGTGGATGTACTCACAACAGGAACACAGTTACAAGACAAAATATTAACATACGTTGATATGAAGTTGGCTGTTGGAGTAATTGTAGCCCAATTCCAATATAACGGTTCTGTATAAGTCCATTTCTAATCAAGCTGTTCCAACTCACTACACAAAGCTTAATTGTTGCCATCTCTATTCTTAGAAGAAATAAAGGTCCTCAATGTCATCCACATTCTGAACTGCACTGACAATATTAACAAATCTAACAAAAAAAGGTTATTCTGTAGAATAGTGGGCTGTAACTTACACTTCTAATGCAAATTTAAATGTGTAAAATTACCATAATTTTTTAACACATTAGCGATAACATTATAAAACGTTACATTAAATATTTGAATCTGACATTATCTTGGGGAAAGAAGCTGATTTTGAGCATGTGGGTGCCTTGTCACAGGGGTGAACTAAATGCGTCAAAGACTATATTATCCTCCTTATTTGTGAAAATTCTGGCAGTTTACCTGACATTTAGTGAAATACTGCAATATGACCCATTTCATGTATCACACAATAAATCACTACTTTAAAATTAATGTATGGTTTCTGAGAGGACATGGCTCAAAAAGTTGAAGAACCACTGTTCTAGTAAGTATACTTAAACACATGCATTGCTAAAGATTTAAATTGTTGTGGTAGAAGTGTCTCTTCAAAAATGCTTCACAATGTCAGTGTACAATTTGATGTCCCCTTTAAAATCAGGGTTTATTGTGTTTTCAGACTCAAGTATTGAACCACAAAGTTTCTCTCACTGTGGAAAAAGCAACTTGTTAAAAACTGATAACTTTATAACAAGTAATAGGTCACAAAACTGGAACAGTCTACTTTTGAAATGCTGAATTATGAGTGTTAGACATTCACAAACCCCCTTTTTCCATACACTGCACCTTTTTTATTCTCTTCTCTTATTTCGGTTTGATTGACATGGGTGTAAGAAAGGAATCCAAAACTGTCCCAATCTAAAAGAAACCAGCAGCCAGTGGTGTCCTTTTGTTGCTCAAACACAAAACATGAGTTGATGTCCTGCTGTGATGATTATCTTCATGAAAGAGAATCATGAATGAAGCTCTAAATAGACTTCTTTTTTTTCCACAGTGATGAACCCTCAAAAAGTGAAAACAGCCCACTAAGTAAACAAGAAATCTCTCAGAAGCCTAAATCAACTATAACCTCAACTATGTGTATTTCGAAAGTAAAGAATATACTTTGATCTCTTAATTATCTAATTAACTAATAGTGGAAAAAGTACAGCAGGAAATTGCAGTTGAACCCCCCTGCCCTCATTTTATGCAACTGCTCTACCATGACAAGAAAGTTGATTCAGTTACATAACAAGCTATTTTGAGCCTTACTGTTAATGTGGCTCTAGTCAGCCAAGTCTATCAGCAGGTACAGCATTTTGATTGAGCAATAAAATGTCTTGTTTGGTGTGCAAGGTCGAAAAAACATCTGAATAAGTCTCCAGTTGGCTCCAGTGTTTTTTGGTGAAATGTATTCACAGCCATTGGCATTCCTTCCTGTTCCTCCGAGTATGCATTGTCATAATTGCCCCTTAGGATTTCATTCAGTACCTTTTTGGACTTTAATTACTATAACCTGTCCAGTAATTCTCCCTGTATGAATCTAGGCATTTAAAGTTATTCAGTTCATGTTTTGTTGATCTATGACCTCCTAGGCTTGTGACCGGATGACCTGTGTTTCATGACTCTGTCCATAAAACCATAGCAAAACAGGCATCCAATCTTTACAACCTTTTGCACATCATGGCTGTTAGTTTACATTTCCAGACTCACGCTGAGGTTTCTGTCCCAGATTTGGATGGAACCATCTTGGCATCCAGCTGCAATGAGCTTTCCATCACGGCTGTAGGTGCAGCATATGGGGATAACCTTCTTTCCCTGAAAGGAGCGAGGTTTGAACACAGATTTGTGCTTCTTCTCAGAGTTCAGGTCCCATGTGCGCACGGTGCTGTGGACAGAAGGAGAGTGATATTTACTACCAAACTGTCATAAAATATATTTGATAACATATTTTATCATTTACAACCCCAACCACTATAACCAGACTGGTACAGACAGTCTGTCCTGGTTACTCTCATGACAACAAGGTTGGGCAGCTAGGTGTTGCAGGGTGAGGAGTTCTGCAAACAGCAGAACAGTAGATCAGTCTGACAGGTATGTCTGCAATCCTGATTCCCTGTCCTGCATCTGGTGAACACATTACACAACCTGTAGCACTAAGAAGGCCTCTCACATGCAGACTTTCTATCTATCTACAGCTTTGGGAATTAATCCCAAAAGATCATACAGTATAATGTTCAACAGTAAATCCCTAAAGGTTGCAGGTTTATAGATCAAACATTGGGAGTTTGTACGATTTAGAACAGTGCTAAAAATACATTTTAGGAATAAAAGCTTAATAAAAGATATCCAGGTTTGAACACAAAGAGAAACAAAAGAATGTTACTTCTTAAATAAAAAATAGGTTAGAAATCTCTCAGAGTAAGGTTACTATCCATTCCTGCAAACAAAGTGGAACATTTCACCTTTGACCCTACTGGCATAACTTTCTGTCATGAAGATATGCTACGTACAACTTCTTCCGACTAATCTAAATTTAAATCTAAACAACCTCATTGCATCCGTCGCTGTAACTAGTGGGTTTCAATCATCTCACTGTGTCCTTTCAGGTTTTGAACAATTCCCAGAAAGCCTGAGGTAAAACAGATGGTAAAATACAGACACTGATGGAGAGGGGAAAGGGAAAAAAAAGAAGATAAATGATGCCTTATATGACAAACTTAAGTGCTCGCCCACCAGTGATGCAAGTCATAGAGACTTAGCCCCCCACATTTATTTATTGAAAGACATTACCACACACACACACGTGTTTAGCCAACCTTTCACACAACCACACTGACACTCGTGGCAGACGGAGTACATCCAAATGTGTCTGTGACCCACTGCTTGCCTTGTGAGCATCTTGACCTTTGGGTCACGAGGTCAGGAGAGGAGTATAAACACACCGGCAGAGCAGCTACTAACAGACAGGCGAGGATTCCTCCACGGCTGCTACAAAGCTACAGACACACACACACTCAACTGTGTTTGGGCAGGTCTAACCATGTGATACAATCAACATTTGAAGGCATATTGTTTGATTGAGAATGTACAAGTGTGAAATTAAACTAATGCATTGTTTTGTTTAATTCTGCAAAACCCAAACTTGCAAATAAATATCCAAAAAGTGCAAAGTCATACATATTAAACAGTTGTTAAATGCAACTTGAAAGCTAATGCATTGAACAAATGTGTGGTGCATTTGTGAAAGTGAAGGAGAAAGAGTGAAAGCCATGGACTGTGTGACAAATAGGTCCACCTGCTTCCTCACGCAGAAATCTCCCTTTTGTTTACAAAAGACTGTAGCCGTCTGTAAGGCTAATAAAGACAAGATAACCTATTGCGCCACACACAAAAGCTGGAATGCCATTTATCGTAAGGCCTTTTCTTCCCAAAACATGGCACTGTCAGCAGAACACAGCAGAGTTAGAGCCCACCAGTGTGGAGCCAGCAATAGGCACTGGGAAGACTCCACACTGTCACTCGTCATGAATAAAAACGCTTAGTGAGGCAGGAAAACTGGAAACCGTCTGCTTAGATGCGTGCGACTCTGAAATGGGTCGTGAAAATGTAAAAACATTCTTTTCCCCAGTGGAGAAAAAGAACCTTATTTCATAAGCGATTGCAATGTAGGGATAATCTAAATATTCATATGCGCAGAATAAGACTATAAAGTTATCTCTTTGCTGTATCCTTTTACTTTTATGCCAGTTTTCTCCTCAACCAGTAGTTAGTTAGTTAATTAGTTTATTTTGAACAGTAACACACATATATTCAGGAAAAAACAAACAAACAAAACAAAAAAAACCCAACAACTAATCCAACACAAAACAATTCAAAACACCAATTTTATGATTCCGCCTCTGTTCAAAAAGGAGTGGGAAGAAGACCATGCTTATCTAGTCCCACCACTTTTTTTATAATCTATAATCTACATTCCTCCCCTTCCTCCTCATATACATCATCACAATCATCACCACTACCGGAGTTCATTTTCCTCTGCAAAGCCTCCAGAGTCAGAGTGGTGAATGTAACAAAATGAGACCCATACATCCTCAACCATGCATGCAGACGAGGTAGCACAGTCGTTCACACATCAACTGAGGAGTGACAACTCCCCAGGCCCCAGATTTTATCTGCCCATCAGGTTATAGACCTAGTAGGGGTGATGGCTGCTAGGATCCCTTTCCTAGATAAGGAGATAAGGAAAAGAGAAATGTACGTCTTGATGTACAGTTGTATAGGGTTGTTTACTGGTTGAATTCCAGTGATAGCTGGTTGACAGACTAACTGGGACTCTGTTATGAGAAAGGAAGATTAGGGGGGGGATGCTCCATCTTACTTCACAGCTGAAGAAGATAAAGTTGGAAAATAGAGGGATTTATGAGAAGGCGCACACACAATTGCATTCAAGCAAGGAAGCCAAAAAGGAAACAATGTGGTCTGACACAGATGGACTGTGGGTACAGTGAGAGGCCATTATCCCAAATTTCATAACAATGTTTGTCTGACTTTAAGTTACAAACAAAACATTCACAAAAAAAAAAAAAAAAAAAAAAAAGAGTAGATGAGATCACAAAATACTGGCAAAAAAGTCTGTAGAAAAACCCAGCAACAAATTCAAATTTAACAATAGACAAGAGTATTTTTATCATATTGAAGGCTATTTCAAGGATTAAAAACCAGAGTACATTTTCATGAAATAAAAGTTGTGCAGGATATAGTGGTAAATACTGGGAAATTTTTCAAATTTAATGCTGAAGGCAGAATTCAGTGAAGCAGCTGGGATGCAACCTGATATAAATGCAATTTTATGATTCTGTAAACTAGTATGCAGAAGTATTTCGTACATCCAATAAAGTGATCAACAATGCTTAATCACCCAATAAAGGGTTAATCAAGCAACAATATGATGAGATGCTTTCCCACATACAAGGATCTAGCCTTACATTCAGCTCAAGGAGGAAAAAGAAACAAACATTGTATTCACACTTCACACGAAAAGATCTAAAAGTTACTGTCAGTCAAAAATTCAGCCATGGCTACAGACTGAACAAGAAAGACAAATGCAGTCCTTTAAGGTTTGGCATGTGCTTTCTTGAGCAGGATATGGAACACTTGCATTGTAAGGTGGGCAACAGTTAGTGATGCACTGGACTGTGGATGACCCTGTGGTGTCCAACCGAGTAGATTGCCCCAACACGCTCACACACATTTTGTGGAGCCTGTCTTCACTCTACGCCCTTCCTCTGTCACGTAGATCACACTTACTACCCCAGCTGTTTCCCAAAGAACCCTACCACCTAAAGCAGATATCAGCATATAATAGTTTGAGACTAACATTGGATGACCTACTTATTTGACAAGACCAATATGGTAGAACTTATCAATAAGGGCATGCGGAACACAAAAGCTCATAAAAGACAAGAAGAAACACAAGTCAGTCACATTTGTATCTGCTTGCGTATGATCAGATTACATGCAGCACATATCCAATAGCATTTGATTTGTGAGCATGATGAAGACTAACTTCTTCCTCAGCAGTGTAAGAACCAGCTACTTTGGGTCTCCTCGCTTGCAGCTACAAATCCAAGACCAGCTGCAGCCCTAACAGCGGGCCAGCACGAAGGGAATCCCTGGCATTCAAACCTTCTGGAAACATTCCTCAAATTGTGTGTTTTTGTGTGTACTCATGCTTAAGTGTGCCTCACTGCTCAACAGAAGAAACATGTGCACCCCATTAGAAAGTCGCCATTTGTCTTATCCTCTCCTCTACTGACTGAAATTTCAGTCACAACATGAAACAAATAACATGATTCTTGTCTCCTGGGTTCTGTGAAATGTCAGAAATAAAACAGAGAATTAGTACCATCTTGTCTTTAAAGACAATCGTGTTATTTCTATTATCAGAGATACTTTGGTCAATTTTAAGCAGTTTGCCAACTTATTCAAGGCTTTAGTTTGAGATATTCTGTACATTAAAAAAGCATGTCAGCTTTCATGACAATCTTTTAGGCAAGTCCTCACAAAAAATAAATGGTGAAATCTTTCTCGAGGACTCGGTTAGACCTGACCCTCTTTAATCAAACAGGCATTTGCTTCAGCAACATTGTGCCATTTTCCACTTCCAATCTCTCAAACAATGTGACAGAAAATTGAAAAATGTTGTCAAATTCACACCAGCATGAGCAGAAATACTTTTCACCGACTAACTTGAGACGCGCAGTTCCAACTGAAGCCCCATTCAAGCCTTAGTGATGCAAGAACAATCATTGCCACCCTGCTGCTGCATTATTACACTCCCACATCAATGATTCCCTGTCATCCACTTCCTCTTTGAGGAAAAAAGGTCTACATTAATGACCTCATTTAAGGAACTGGTAGCCATTGTGAATGAGATTCCCAACAACTGCAGGGATGTTTAAATAAGGAACTGGGCGGTCTGGTGATCATGTATTATAACCTATTCCCATTAGCACAACAAAGACATGCTAACTGGGCATAAAGGCCTGAAGAAGCATAAGTGTTGGTCTAATACTGCAGCTAACACAGCCTACAGCAAAAACTCTTTTGCACTCTTAGTCTCTGTAGAATACATACATATTCAAAGGATGCCACTGAAATGGATGGAGCAAAAAAAAAGAAAGAAATGGATGGAGCAGCGTCACTGTTTAGTAAAGAAAGGAAAGAAGAGGTATTCTTTAATGGTCAATCCATAATAAGTGGGGCATTAATAATCCATGTGGACTGAAAAGCCTGGTTGTCCGCAAGGTTTTAGCGCTTTACATCCGGATTTCAGTGATGGTGTAGTATTGTCACTAATCTTTTATTTACGTCCTTGTGCAGCTACAGAACACAGACTGCATTAATGCGGATATACATTAACCGACTGAGTTTTTTTGTTTGAGTTTTTTTTTTTTTTTTTAAATGAAGTTCATGTTTTGATTATGAGTGAAAGGAACCATGCTGTTTTCCACAGACACAAAGATCCTGTACTTCCACTATGTGGCAACACTCAGCACTTTCTGGAGGCATTTTATGAGAATGGAATAACATTTTTCCACAAGCTTGTATTTAAAAAGTTTAAAAATAATACGTTTATAGCCACATGTAGCCTAACTAAAGAACAGGATTTTCAAAAAGTCAATAAAGACACTGACAAGCAAGATCCTCCCACCTGTAGAAGTTTGCTATGAAACTATACGCTTTAAAACTCAAATATTAATTAAAAACAATGCAAACTATGTATGTTTTAGATTAACAGCTTATTTGTACAAGTGTTTTGTCCTGAAGCTTAATTTCAAGACATTTATTGACCAAAAGGTTTTCTCCATTTACTGATTAAATTTTACCATGATGCAACAATACTTTATCATAATTCATTTCTGACGTCATGAATTAAAAGTGTTATTCCTTTTGAGGAAATACAAAAGCTTGTATCGTCCTCTTTTTTCATGGTAAAACACATACAGTGTTATTCACACAAAAAATAAACAAAGAAATATCAAATCCCAGTTTTAGTTATACTAGTACAGTAAATTTAACCATACCTCTTGTCTACACTTGGACGTTATGTTCCTTTAAAGATTAATCTTAAATTAAAGGACCACTTTTAAGCTTAGATCAATCATGAAAGTCATTATTGATATGTAACAAAAGTAGGCAGCAAAATTTAAGCAAAGCAAGCACTAAAAGCAAGACGGGCAACATGGAGTCTTGGCATCATACGGTACGATCAAACTGTTTATTCTTTTCATCTTCTCTTCCTACAAATAAAATCAACTAGACCTTTCTAAGTGGCAATCATGATAAGAGTCAATTGACCTGATTAGAATAAGACATGTTTGTATGTGTTTGTTTTTTTGCACACTCAATTTTGGATATAAAAAGGTCTGAACTTATTCTAGTTATTTTTCCATAATGAATCACTTAGATCCATGTGCGATTTTGCAGACTATTGAAGAATAGCCAGCACACATGATAAGCTTAACTACCCAAATCTGCTTCCAGTTAGTGTGATTGCATGAACTTAAACTGACATTTACCAAAACACTTTAACCTCAACTGCAGCAGCTTTGTTCAGGTCAAATGTTAAAGTCCCAGCTACTTTTCACATGGTTTATGGAAAATGCCTTATAATTGAAGATAAAATAATTCAATATTTATATAT
>JBAMHX010000021.1:12601728-12614588 GCA_037177515.1 Pseudomugil tenellus
CATATTTATGGTATAAAGATATTGCCTGATAATTTCAGCCATTAAAGGCCTGACATCTCAATTTATCCATATATTTTTCTAATATGAAATAAACCTCAAAGAAGTAAATTTAAATCTTCATTACTGAATTTTGACATGGATAGCAGATGGATTAAAGTAAATATACTTGCAAATCTGCATAAACCACACCAATAACATCGTGTTTGCATGAGAATGGTGATGGTTAAAAGGTCTTAGACTGAAATATAAACATCATTGTATCAGCAATTTACTCCTATGCAGCAAAAACACACCATCTGCAACACTAAGCGTTAAGTGCAATATGAGAAATTTATTGAGGGTTCCGTAGACACCTGTCGACACCTCAAAATAAATAGTCCCTCCCTTCCATATCTGGCACTCAGGTTGTTGGGCTAAGCTGTGAACCCACATGCAGCTGCTCTCTGCCTGTGAATGGCTCTCTGTGCACTCCTCTCCGCTGTTCTCCTGCAAGCAGGCCGGGGGCAACACCCTCTGCTAACGTGCCAGGGGAGGATTTCCAGAGTCTCAGTAAGAGCTATATAAACCAATCTCCACATCTGGGAGAGCGGTAACACTGGTAAACAGGGGACTGTGGCCTGGCCACAAAGCCAGGCCCCTGTTTTTACTTAATGATGATAACCCTGGGTTTCTGTACTGCTGTCTGACACACTCACTTAGACTCATCACTTTGCAGCAGCCCAGTCACATGTGGTCCAACACAAATACTCCTGAACACCTAGGGCAGAGCTATAGCATCTGGATTGATATTGGGGTTTTAAATAAGGCGGTAGACAGCTGAACCTTAGCTGAGATGAAAATTGTAAATATAACATCTTGTCATCTCCTCTTGTAACTGCAATAGTTAATCTGGTCCAAATTACTGAATACAACTACAGATCCATGTGTCAATACACAGCAATGAAACTGGGTTACACTTTCCATTGTCTAGACATAAACTAGAGGACTCCTGGTGGTGACAGAAAAGGTGAGAGCAATGAAAAACTAATTTTGTGAGAACACTTTTTACACAGGCTAGTGCAGTGGTTCTCAAACTCTGGTACGCATACCACTGGTGGTACTCAAGCTCCCTCTGGTGGTACTTGAGGGGAAATCATATCTTGCGAAATCCTCGACTTAGCGCTCTTTAAACAGCAATATCACTGGAACGGTTTAAAAGTTCGCTTAAAACGGTTTAAAAGAAATGCTTGACAGCATTCACACAATTATGACTTAATTTTTTGTGTGGAAAAGACGAGAGATTTCGTTATTCCAAAGCTAGCTTGCTGGTGGAAGATCGTCATCTGATTGGCCAAGTAAATGTCCTGTCACATGTTGTTACACGTCCAATTTGACTGCTCTACATCATCACGTGGTGTATCAAAGATCTATATAGAAAAAGATGTCCCACTCCTGACTACTTTGTGTCTCGGAAAGGACTACAAACATGTTTGGGGTTATTTTAGGTGTGAAAATCAGTCACACGCCATCTTTGGCAAAGTTAATAGAAACGGCCTGTAGGAGGCGTCAGGTGCAATAAGATGAGTGGTTATTTTTACACTTTTTATACCTATATATCTATATATAGTAGTTAGATTTTATCCATTATCACTAAGACATTTGTAAACACTGTTAAAATGTCCAAAGGGTTGTTTATTATAGTTCGCTGTGGTTTTTCAATACAGAGATGTGAAATTTCTTTTATTCCCCATTCATGTTTTCATTCTCTTTACGAGTCCAAAGATTTTTTGACCCAATAATAACATGGGTATTATGAGTGAGTTACAAGATTACTATTTTATGAGCTATAATGCACAAACAATTCCAGGTCAGGATTAATCCCAAAAACCCTTTTAGGCTGTGAGTATAATCAAAATAGTACAAAAATGTTTACAATACACAAAATATGTTAAATTCATATTTAAATAGTGTTGTCTTTTCTTTGTTTTTATTTTAATATCAGCCTGCTTCTTAGCCAGGTTCATGCAAATGAATTCTCCCAATAATCAATCCTTATAAGTAGTTAACATGCTTCCTTTGTATGTTGTAGCTTTATACATTTACTACTGTGTATTTAGGTCGGTCATGGTGGTGGTACTCCGAGAGCTCGCTATTTTCTCAGATGGTACTCACTGAAAAAAGTTTGATAACCACTGGGCTGGTGGATTCGGCCCTCGATACAGCTGTGTAAAAACCATTAATACTGTGCTAGATCAATTAGGGGGATTAAATCTAGCGCATCTAATATATTTTTGCAATCACATTTCCTACGTAGGTTATATTCACTTATCTGTGAATTGGATACTGTTTATACCGCTGACAGCCTTTTATAAAATAAATGTCAAGTGATAAATACAACATTGTATGAGTAGTAGGCACTACTAAAAATAAGTATCTTAAATAATTAGCATTTCTGTTATGTGACAGAGAACCAAAAGAAACAAAGACAAAGTAAATGGAACAGTTTCAGCTTAGGCACCACGTTATGTTTATACTATACACAATACTTACAACTTACCCATCATTGGAGCAGGTCATAAATTCCTCTTTTATCTTGGGATGCCAACAACCGCAATTCAGCATAGCTGTGTGCCCCTGAAAAGACCATGGAGTGACAGTGAACAAACTATTGTATTTTAACAATCAGTAAATTGTTTTTGACTGGAGGCGTGAGCCAATTGCAGTTTATAGTCACATTGATCTGCCGCTAACACCCATAAATCATGATCATGCCACTTATGTGGATCCAGTCTGAAATTTATACAAGTCATTTGCCCTACAAATGTTTTCGAACTCTTGACAATAACAAGCCGTAGAACCTGTAATCAGTAATAGCTGGTGGAGACTTAATAGGGTAAATGTTGCCAGGAGGAACCAATGTATTTAGCAATCAAACGGTGCGCATATAATAGGAGAAGACAGCTGTTTTTTGTTTGTTTATCCTAAAGCATGGATACACCCAAATATTTTTGCTTCATTTGCATGCACCACAAAGGAATCTCCCTTGAGGGAAGGACCCTCAATACAATTCTACTGTAACACAGACTTTTGGTCGTGTTTGACAAAAGCCTTGTTATTGAACCACTGAACTCCATACAACACTCCACCACAGCTTTGAACGACAAACTTCTTGCAGAGTAACTTTTGGACATTTCCTCTGGTAAAGGAGTCCTGTGGAGAATTACTCATAACAAATTACTTTAAAATAGGGAAAACCTCGAGAGAGGCCTCCTTGACAGCCAGGTCTTACAGGGAAACTTCAGTGTGCTGCACAGAGGTTGAATACATGACGTACATACAAATGACAGGACGCACATGAAAATTGAGCCGTGCATGAGCACAAGCTGACTAAATCTAATGGGTATGTGGTAATCAGGATGAGGGTCTGCATGTTCACTATCAAATACCTAAAACACTTGGATCTGCCTCTTTAATAACTAATTAGATGGAACTGCCTACCTACATATTGCTGTTTTATGACTAAAGTGAATAATAAATAGCTTCAATGTTACATTTTATGGTAAAAGTGAGTGCATATTTTTTTATGATAAAATATGCACTCACTCATTATGAAACCAAAGCTAAAACTGGCTGTGAATGGCAAAAATCCTGATTAAACAAGCATACACAAGAACTTCAGAATTACCAAGAAAGATTCACTATTGTCCTGACAAATCTCATTCCTTTTCTTCAACAGTTTTGAGAAAATAAATGTCAACAATAAAAGCAGACCGACATACCATAAGAAAGCATGTTAATGCCAAACAGAACAACAAAATAATCCTCTCTGACTACAAAATTGCATATCTGGGGACAGCGCTGGCACGCTTGCATTCCTGTTGCAGTTTCTATCAGCAGATGCCAAATAGGTTTCTGTACTTGTTAGGTTACAGCTGAAAGGATCATTTATTTAATTGCTCAAATACTTTTAACACTTGAACTGCTGTGGACAGCTTTAGAAAAAAGACGGATTAATTTCCAAACAAATCTTGCAGACATTCTTTAGTTTGAGCTCTTTTTAATGGGACTATTTCTGATAGCTGCAAAACAAAAAAAAAAAGTATTAAGATTTTAACTTTTTTCTCAGAGCCAATAGGATCAAGTTATTATAAGATAAAGAATAATCTGTCATCCTTCTGCAAACATATAGCCCCATGTGTCCCACATCTCTGCACACAGTCGGATGAATTACGAGGGAAGTAATTGAATGTCAACAGAGGCAGACTAGAGACAAGTACGTAATTATCACATGAAAAACTGCAAATCGTCAGGGACACTGTCAGCAGGCCAAAACGCATTTCCATTGAACCAAACTTGTCCATCACTTCCAGATGGGACAGATCAGGATAAGAATGTAGGATATCCAGGAAACCACTACTTGCAATCAATGGGCCTTTACTTCAAGAACTTCATATGGCTGGTATAAACCATGTCTAAATGTGCTGCAGCTGGCCCAGATGGTTACTGACCACCAGGCTTTTTCTTTATAAAAAACACCACAACCCAAACATGGACACTTAATTAGGCTTCTTCTTTGTAGATTCAGGCATCTGAACCACGACAATCCTGAAAGCATTTGTTGTTCATCTCCCATGAGACTGCCTCTGGCTGATCACAGATCATTATCCTCACATGCAAAAGGTACACCTTGCTATCATTATCTACTGGCAGGGTGTACCCAGGGTGGAGAAGTTTAAAATGAGCAGAAACACTTGTGAACTCCTGTTGACATAGCAACGAAAACACACACTTAGTGTCAGTGTTATTATTAAAGATACTTGTGAAGATTTTTGTCTATATTGATTTCATGTTTGATAACGGGGTGCAGAAAGTATAAATGATTCCGTTTATTACTACACCACCACTCAGTATAAGATCAATAAACCATAAATAATCAACACATTTTGGACAGTGTGTTTAAATGTAAAAACTTTATAAGCGAGTAGAATTTAAGTCAGAGCTGTTTGACTGCATTAGATTTAACATGTGTTTTGAATAATATAGCCGGTGATATTAAGTATCTGTGACGACTTTTAAGATTTATTCCATAACATTTCAGCATGGGTCTCATTTTTATAGTTTTGGCCATTATGGGCCTTTATTTTACTTTCACAGATCTACTATTCATAATTCCTGATATCTGGAACCACTTAACAATAGTACAAAATCAAAACCTGCCATGGTATGGCTAAATGTTACTTTTTTTAGATTCTTAACTAGGAATCACTTACCGGTAATTGTATTATCATACAGTGTGTACTGACACTTGACACTAACTGTCCAACGTACCTACAAAGACAGCAACTATCCAGGGCTCCAATTCCACACAATCCCTCAATGTTTCATATTGGAAGAATGGGAGCTAAATGCAAAAAACTTAGCAGTCAGAGAGGCGCTGTGTGTAGTCTGTGTGCAGTTACACATGTGTCTGTTCACGAGAGCGCAGCAGCAGCCACATGCACACTTCATGGTGTGCTAAAGTTTTCAGGTAGGGGAGGGGGGAGTCTCCACCGTGCGGACACGGCACAGGGGTGTCAGCCATTTGCTCTGCTTAAGCTGCACTCTTCTTTTTAAAGCGATAAATCTACAATAACGCATGGATGAAAAATGTAACTACTTCCGGGATTGTTTTAATGTACAATTAACACTAATAGAAGGTTAAAAGCTTATAAAAGTGCATTTTGCATAATATGACCCCTTTAATCGTTTTTCTCAGTTTACCTGCTATGTTCATCTTGGATACTGACTGAAGCTTGTTACTCAAATGTGGTCTGAAATACAGTTAAATAATTCAGGTTTTTTTTGTTCCGTCTATTTCTAGGAGAAAAAAATAGTCATGAACATGATGGTTTTCCCTGAGCAGATTAAACATTTTGGTTAGTAGACAAAACAAAGGTGCTGCTGTTGTTGTGGTCCATAACTGTTGATATTTACTGCTTTTTTTTTCTTAAAAATATAACCAAACCTATGTTTGACTTTGAAAATTTTGATTTTATGATCCTTTGTTAAAAGATGCACTGAAATACAAACAGAATGAGTAAATAAAACCACATTGGCATACCTTAGTGTTAGCCATATCAACAATGTACTGGTCTCCCTTTATACACTCCATGACATTGAAGCCATCACGGTCCAACACTTTGGCCTGTGCATTGCCAGAAACCACCAGGATGGCATCACCGGTGGAGCTGTATTGCAGAGACTTGATCTGATGACTGAAACGCACACACATTAGACAAAGTAGGTACATTAGCTTGCACTTCTATAATGATGCCATATCTTGTCTATAAGTCACCTGTTAGCCATCATTGGAAAAGACTTTTGAACCAAAGCAACAGCCAGACATCTGATATTAACTTGATGGTAGGCATCTTTGAAGTGTTACAAACAACAAACAAATGCAACCATAAAAAAAGAGCATAATTCTCTTTACCGCTGTATGAGAAAGATATTAGCTACTCTGTAACTGTAAATAATGTATACAGGCCAAAACAATATATCATCTGATTATTAAAGGGTCATCTCGTGATCTTAACAATAAGGGTAACTTTATAAACTACTGAATGTTCAGTCAAGATTCTTTTTAATAATTTCATTCCTTAATACACTGTGTCACCTGTAGAAGTTAAGACAACTGCTCATTATTCAAATCGAATTGTACCTAAATCTCTTACCTCTCAATGTTTAGCTAACTGAGCTCAGAAGTTGCTCTTTGGGCTCAGGAAAGAAGTAAAGTGGACCTCAACAGCTCAGCTTACTGAATGAAGTCCAGCTTGTTAGTAAACCAAACAGGCTACTGAATCACAGTGCAATCACATTAAATGTAGCATACATTTTTGTTAATAAGGGGAAGCCTGATCCAGCTCAGCCCACTGGTTCCCAAAACCAAAGAAGAATTTGATCTTTGATGATGGCTTCAGTTAAACACAAAGTAAACACACATGCACATACACAAATACTCACATAACTTCGCCATCTGCTTCTAAAAGCCTCATTTTGCACGAAAAGAGAGGATGTCACTGAGTAAGCGCTAGGCTCGATGAAGCTCAACAAACGAGTGTGTTTGTGCATGTGTGTACAGTTTGGCACACATAATGAAGTGCGTGTATTCGATACTTGCGTGAAACCGATTAAACACATGTTAAACAATTGTGTTGATTCTTTCACATACCACTCACAAGGCTGCAGGGTTCTGAAGGCCTGCAGAGACTGGTCCATCCCAGCAAAATCCCAGAATCGCACATCGTAATCATATCCACCAGTCACTAGACGGGCTCCAGAAGGGTCTAAACCGAGAGCTGACACCTGAAGAGCAATGAGTTTTGTAAAGAGTAAAATTATGTGCAAGAGCTCAAACAGTTTGGAGTTTAGCAGGTCATGGCTCAACATAGTTGACAACATATTAATAGTTATTTCTCCTAATAGCAGGAAAAATAAGCAGTCAAATGTTTGACTTCTGCTTTTGTAATCTGATCCAGCTGTACAGAACTGCTGTAATATTGCAACCAGTACCAGAGCTGCATACCAGGCTCATAGCAGGATTGATTCATTTCCTCGCTGTTAAAACATGTTAAACAGACTTGAATTTAACACCAACATGAAAAACACCAACTGATGCATATTTTCAAATTCAGATGTTTTAGTCTTACATTACAATGTGGGATACATCCCTTCAAATACAGGTTCTTATTCTGGGTATATTGAAAAAGAAAATATGTAAACATTGCTAGACTGTAACAACTATAAGGTTATAAAAAGATGGTCTTACTGTTTTGGTGCCATGCTGCAGCGTGATCTCATGAGTGTCTGGAATCTTTTTAACTGGATTCTTGGTTGGAAAGGTAAATTTAAGAGATAAAAAAATAGAATGGACATGGTGTTATTTATAATTTAACTGCATATTTTAAGCTTGCTTAAAAACATTGTCATTAAAAACTTATCTGACTTAAATAAAACATCCAGTAGCATATGTCAAAAGATCTAAATTGATTTTTTTTAACCTGACATGTAAACTTCATGACCAGTATATATTCTGTACTAATAGATGCTAACATATTGCAAGAGCCACTGGAATTTTGTTTTAATAAAGAAACATGAGAGTTATCTTTAAGTCAACACTAACTAGTGATTTTCTTTTCTTATGCTGCCACCCTGTGGTGGGAAATCAAACACAACATTGAACCCACTGGTGTTTTTCGAGGTCATTTAAATTTAATTAACTATGTTAGTTTAAAAAAAACAATGTCCAAAGAAAATAAAATAAAATCATAGGCTGAATTAGAATTTACTCTGTATCCATATTATCTACAAGCTTTGTCACTGTGAAACAGCAAAGGTTTGCTCAGGCAACTAAATACAGCATATTAAATCTACCAGGTATAATGGCGGATTATCCAATTCAGTCTGAACATTTAAACAAGAGTTCAAATCTTTAAAATGGCAAATAAAACTCCCAAATATTAAAATTAAATAAGGAAAGAAAGCACAGCATTTCAAAAGTAAAGATAACTGTTTAGACATACATCATCGTCATCATCTTGGCTCTTTCCTTCATCATCATCATCATCGTCGTCATCATCATCATCATCGTCGTCATCATCATCATCATCATCATTACTGCGTGTCATCTTGTCTTTGTACCCTGGTGGAAGAGGTGGCCCCACCAGCTCCTCGTCATCCTCTTGGGTTGCATGTCGAGGAGGTGCAGGAGGTCCTATAAGCTCTGAGTCCGAGTTAGAGTCCGAGTCATTATCATCACTGCTGCTCTCACTTTTATTTACTCTGAAAACAAAAATAAGAAAAAGAAAAAAGAGAAGAAAAATGGAGAAAGCAAATCTTTGTTGCACCTGAACAGCTAACTGGAAATTCTAATCCAGGGATGGGGAACCCTGTTCCTTAAATGCTGGAATCCTGCAGGTTTTACATGCATCTGGTCCAGCACACTTGATTCAAATCAAATGGATTAAACAGCTTATCAAGATCTGAACAGGGATTCATTCATTTGAATCTGATTATTTGGAACAGGGAGACATTCAAAACTTTCAGGTCGAGTGCCAAGGTCCTTCACCCCTGTTCTAAATCAGTCAAAAGCATGTTGAGTATACGATCTCATCCCACCTGGAAGCAGCAGCAGTTTTTTCTCTCTGACTCTGAGATGATGCTTTGACTGACTTGGAGCTCTCTCCTTCCTCTTCAATCTGAGTCACCTTCTGTCTTTCTTCTGGAAAAATAATGATTAAAATAAAACAGACATCAAACAAAAAACATGAACATTATGTGAAAATGACCATGTTTATCTTGATTGTTATTAATATATGCACTAAACTAGATTGTGCATATACAAGAGCTGCATTCACTACTGTATATACTCCAAAATGTACCTATGTTCATGACACAAAACACTGGACATATCATGATATTAAGTTGCACATGTTCTAGTGCTGTGTTCAGGGCATATTTATAATAATGATAAGAATAAATGTTAACACTGCAGTTATGCTTTTATAAAAGTAATGATGAACTTACCCAAAACACGCTGACTTCTCTCAATAGCTGTTCGCCGTGTCTGCTCAAAAATGGCATTAAAGTCAAATGTACGGGCCTTTTTACCTAGAGAGCACACAATTATTCTCAATTAATCCATGAATCTCAAAACTTAAACTATTTCCATGCTGAATTTTACATACCAAACCCAGAGAATCCCATTACAGATCCAATCTCTCCATCATCTTCCATCTTGTCCAATTCTGAAAAAGTGATACTTCAATTTTGACCGAAATTTACTTTACCTCATATGTCATCATGAGTTTAATGACAACTTCCTGTCACATGGATGCCTTAAATAAAGACCAGTTGTTGTCTTTATTGCATTGTTTTCTTTGGACAGCTCAGAGTTTTAATAGTAAGAGGCACTTTACGGAAGATTCATTGCTATATGTAGAATAGAACATTATTTCACAAACTCAAAATACTATGTAGAGAGTAATACAAGAAATACAATGTATGTGTGTGGGCATAAAGGAAAAGAACATTTACAACACTGCATATGATTGTAATCATTTAATTAAGATTCGGTGGATTTAACGTCGCATTATATCCAGGCTGGGTTTAGAAAGTTATAGTTAAATCTATCGTGACTGCTATTTGGTATGTATAAAACCGCGAAAAGCTATGGATGAAACTTGTGATCAACCATTAATATCTACATGTTAACCATCAATCAATTATGGACAATAGCAAGTATTTACCTAATTACATTTAACTGGATATTGCAATCAATGCCAAAACCTAAACATAACAAAAACAACATATACACATTAAAAGAGTGAGCAAAGCTAACACATTAAAGCTAGCATAAATGTGGCTTGTTTATTTGAAGTAGTTTTTCTGTTAATTTTTAAAAGAAGCATGTTTTTAAAATATTAATAACAGCGGAAGCCAAGCAAAAAGAAAAAGCTGTTTATAATTTTTACAATACAAAGCTAAGAGACGTATAAAAAGAAAAAAAGTTTCTACCTTCATCCCTTTTACTGGCGTCCATGTTTTTAAATACGAGTAGTTTACCTCTGACCTCCGGAAGTGCCTCTTCTTCTTCTACGCCTTCTTTTGCAGCTGTTTCAGCAGAAGAAGCGGTGGAGATCAGACGATGTTCTTTCTCATGTTTGTGTTATATTCTGAAACACTGTTACTGAATGATTGCAACCTGTCGGTGGTTGTATTTGGAAAACAGCCCTGTAGACAAGTGAAGTCTGAAATACTGCTTTTAGGCTGTAGTAAACAGACAAAAGGGTGCATAATTTTATGACATAACCAAGAAAAGAATTTCATCTGCAGAAAGCATAAAAAATAACTGCAGAGGTAAACAGAAAATCTGAAAAAATAGAACATTTACAAGCTGTTAACTTCACAAGAACAACTTATTTTTCCTATAACATAACTTATTGACAAGGGCTTTTTAAAACTCTGAGCTGAAATGTTCAGAACAGTTTTAAATAAAAAACATTAACTGATTCATATCAACAAACATCTTTGGGGATATCAGTCAATGATGTACAAAAATGTCTTGAAATATTACAAATATCAACAAAATATGATGCATTTATTATCAGTTTCTCATGAATAATGTAATAAAAAATGCAGAACCACAGCACGAATATACAATATATCCAACAGACACAGACAGGTTTTCTTATTTCTTTATCTACCTGGGTGTCTACATGGCACTCTCATATTTTATTTAAATCTACACAAATTTGCATATTAATTCTAAGGAAATGATAAGGCAAATAATTAATTTGTTCATGTATGTATGCTATAAATGCCACATGTACAATATTTAGGTAGGTTAGGTATTTATTTATGCTCAGTCTTCTTCTTCAGCCACCATTTTCTCAATAGCGGCCCAATCTATTTTGCTGAGGACACTGCCCGTATTCTGTGAGACATTGTCCAGCCAGTCCGTCTCAGAAACACCACCTATGGTAACATCATCTTTCTCACCCAATGCTCTGGGCGAAACCTGAGAAATGAGCAAAACAGCAGTGATGAAAAAACCAAGTTATCTATAAAAAACAGAAATATTTGTAACACATTTATAATTATATTAACCAATATTAAACAAGCAGACTTCTGAATCCAGTCCAGAATTACTGAGATACACATTTTTTCTTACTATATCTGATTCCTCCAGCCTGATAGATTCTGAACGTTCCATTACTTCTGTCTCTCTGAGTCTCTTTTGCTCCCTTGGGATCCCTTTTCCTCCAGCAGATCCTCTGGAAAAAGTGCTGTTTAACCCTGTCCTTCCCCAGTGTCCAACATGCTGGTCCTGACTCTGGTTGGCTGTGTGAAGCGTAGCTTGTCTCTTCGTGTTGGTGAGCATGCCACGTCTAGTCACCTGAGACAAACGGTCCTTCGGCAAAAAGGTCACTAGAACCAAAAATCTCACAAATTAAATGTCTTCATAGAGTGGAGTAGAAAATATCTAATCTATATAAATGTTTTCTATTCCATTCTATGAAGTAGAATGGAGTAGAAGCTATTCTAATCTATATAAATGGGAAAACATTTATATAGATTAGAATTCTACAGCATAGAACTAATTTAGCATAATATGATTAAATACCTGATCGATGAAGTCCTAGTCTCCTATGGAGATCCTCTGACAGCCCCCCCACTGACTGTAGATGAAGTCGCGGTGGGTCAAGATTTCTTTTGTCATTAACAGATGAGCTCTGAGCCCTGTGAGACAAATAGAAAGCAAGGAGTCCCTGAACGTTTAGCTTTACACACTACATACTATATGCTACTAATATTCTGTTGAAAACATCATTTCAAGGATCTGGGGTGGCTTAAGTTTGGAGTAACCGCTGAGCTGAATACTCAACCTGCAGCTATATAATCTAGAGAATCTCTGCAAGCTTTTATGTTTTAGTTATAGGCGTATCTGTTGTAGTACGTTTTTAATTATACATACTCAATATGCAAGTTGATATGGTTTTTTTTACCTTTTTGCTTATTTTTTTAAATTTGGTATGCAATTTTGAATATTATCTCTTCATCTAAGAATGCAGCGTTTTAGTATTTTTGTCTGCAAAAAGCAGCGTATAAATTTTACTTTGTTGCTGATTTCAGCATGACAAATTCTGCATGTTCTGCATTTATGTTTGTTTACTGTTTAAATTTCTTCATATGAAATCATCTTCTAATTTTCAGCAACTACAGACATTATTTAACCTTGAGTTTTCTTCTTTTTTTCCCACAACCGGGTTTTTTGGAGTTTTTCCTTACCGCAAAGGAGGGTCTAAGGACAGGAAGTCCTGGGTCTGTTTAGTTTAGTGTAG
>JBAMHX010000021.1:12614881-12626555 GCA_037177515.1 Pseudomugil tenellus
CCTGCATGTGAAGCCCTCTGAGACAACTTGTTGTGATACTGGGCTATATAAATAAAATTGAATTGAATTGAACTTATTTTTTTATCACAAATGTTTAAGACTGAATAAGTAAAAAAGGTTTTGGGGCTGCAAAGATATTGATGCCATAGCATGATTAACTATTCACTCCTATGTGAAAAAGAAACTCAGACTATTATTAAAAATTAATGTGAAACTATCCTGTTCAAATTACGTTAGCAGAAGATACCTTTGAACACTGCCAGGGGGTGGAGCTGAGGTTGATCGTGTGGTTGGGAGCACAGGAGGAGAGGTGGCAAGGTCACTGGCTAAAGAACAAGCCTCAAGTATCCGTTGGTCATATCGCTCTAGAAGCATGACCCTTTGAAGTCAAATGGAAACATCAGTTTAAACCTGTTTGTGTAAGTATTCTGAGTAACGTTACTACAAATGTTGTAGATACCGGTACTTACCTTTCTTTTTTTAATTTTTCCTCTCTGGTTTTCAAAGTGTTTGCCTGATTTCTGTTTGGTGATTGCTGCAGAAACCCAGTGAACAATGTGCATATCATCACAAATTTAAAGAAAGCTTCATGAAAAGGTCCGTTTTAGTAAGAAAAAAACTAATTCTCACCCCTGTCAGTGACGCACGAAAAGGCTTGCATTCTTTTTCTCTCAGGCTCTGTCGGTGTTTTTGATAAGCAGCCAGTTGTTCCCGTTGTTTTTTTCTCATCCATATCCTCAGCTCTCTCCTCTCATCCTCAGGAAAAACGTGTTTCTGAGATGTCCTGCTATTTTGCAGGGGATCCTGTCTGCTGTGGGCCATAAGATTTTTCAGCTCAATGACAACCTCAGCTTAAAAAGCAAACACTGTTGGTCGACACTGTACCTGGTATGTTTGGTAGTCTGTGACACTGACAAATTCCAGTCAGTGGGAGATAAATATCCTTCCTTTACCAACTCGTCTAAGATTTCTATCGTATCACATAGCCCAGTCTGACCCAGATCTTCATCTGTCCATCTGCATATTGACAATTAAAGGAAAGAAGGTTGTGAAAAGGTAAGTGCATTAATAAAAATGTTTTCAGGGGTCAGACCATGTTACACTTACTCATGAGATATTCCGTATGTGTCAGTGAAGTGATCTTTGATTTCTGTAGACAGGTGAAAAAGTCAGTTTAGTCTTGACTGAAAGTAACTACTGAGTACATGAATCCATGTTAGATACTAGTAAACCATATTTAAAGTCGACCTGATTGGAACAAAAACAATAAATTGATTATAAACCAACTTAAATAATTTACTTTGTTTCATTTTTACCTGGTGTGGTGTGAATGTAAGAAGGTCCTGCTCTGTTACTAATAGGAGACATGGAATAATGAGGAAATGGCTTTGCTGCAGGATTACTGAAGCCATCATGAATCACTTCTTCCTCTCGATGTTTATCATCTTCCTCATAGGTCCTTACTTCAGTTAAAAGCTCTGAATCAGATCTTGGTGTCCATGCTGTTAGAAAAAAGGTATAAAATATTTTAAAAGTAACTTACTCTTGTGTGTACGGTAGATCTCTTCACCATTTGCATTTGTTCTTTAAAGACTAACAATTGTCTTTACACATGAAAGGTTTTATGTCATACCCTCAAGTGGGACAGAGAGTCTGACGGTTTTCTTTACTGCTGAGTTAGTCTTCATATCAGATGCCATGTCTGAAGAAAGCCTTCCAGCTGTGCTCACTGGCTACGCAGACACATGGAAGAACTAACTTCAAATGATTGTAATAATATATAAACATATCTATGGCATGAGAGCAAATGTTTTAAGATACCATTCCAGAGTTTGAGAAATCCATTTCCAGTTGATCTGCAATCTTCTGTAATGCAGTCAACTGTGCATCCAGTTCTAACATGCGAGAAGAAAAACTGGCATGAGGTGAGAAGGATGCTTTCTTAGGTGGAACCCTCTGGGTCTTTATGGCTTGGGAGATCTCAGAGTCACATGGTTCTACCATCGTATTTTTAGGTGGAGGGGTTCTCTCCGAAACCCCACAGGGCTTTTGGAAGCTGAATAAAAGAGGCGCTTCAGGGATACCTAGGATGCAAAAAGTTATTGAGAGAAAGATTAAACCATTAGTGCACTGATGCAACACAGGGAACACTGACACATTTATTAAACTTCATTTTGTAAATGCATAAATACCTGTGGGAGTGGGGGGGGTTTGTGGATCATCTGAAATCGCTACTGCAGCAGTACTTCTGATAACAGAGGTGGCAAGAGCGTGAAGCTCAGCAGAAGTTGGAGAGGAATGCTGGTTGGAGGAAACATCTTGTGTGTTTGGTCGAAGACGTGGCAGCAGATCTTCATGCTCTTCTAGATCTAAGACACTGATGAACTGGCGACCACCCAAATCCTACAAAATACAGACATTGTGAAAAAATTGAGATGACAACGACTTAGGTAAAATCATTTCAGAATACACAAAAGACGCATACTAGGTTAATAGAAATATTATAAAGAATGTTATGGTCAATTAATACATGGAAAACACAGCTTTGATGTTTGTTGAGATATTTTATAGACGACACGGCAGATGACAGATTAATTACGATTTAATCCACTGTAGTGTACAAACTTTCTTTAGACAAAGACACAGAGGTACTGAACATTGTACAACTCCATGTTCGATGCTGAATTTGGACTCTTACCAGGATTTTCTCTGTGTCCCTTGAGCTTTCCTCCCCATCTTGACTAAGGTCTTCATGATACATCTGATTATTTCTGGAAGTTTGTGCTGTAATATGAAAATACACAAGTTTTCTGTTTTGTTTTGTTCTGTTGTTTGTTTTTAAATATTTGCTGAATTTTCTTCAATAAAACAACAAAAACTATCATCTTAGGTGGGCTCACATTTAGTTCCACTGGTTATGATAGACGCCTGAACAGAGACAGCTTTATCCACGAACATAGGCTGACAAGCTGAAAGAAAAACCGATGAACAATGCCAGCATTTTTGGTGAAAGGTACATGTAGAAAAACATTTATTTCCATCAAATTCATACAATATATTATCTGATTCAGCCCAATGCGGACTCACCTGGATCTGTGTTTGTACAAGCATCCTGGCACTCTGGAGGTTGCTTACTTGTGGAAGCAAAAGCGTGAAGCTCAGCTGAAGTAGAAAAGATCTTGTCCAACAATTTTTGGCCAGTCAGCAGAGAGTCAGGGGATCCTGGAGGTTAAAGAATAGCAGAGCAACAGATCTTTATGCGACTTCTATGACTAACTTCGAGGATTAAGAAATGTTATTAATATTTCTAATTACATATGTGCTAATTGCATAATCCTCCTCTTACATAACTGACTATAAATATGCAGCAGAAAAACAGTCTTTACTCTACTTTTTAAAAAGGTGTGTTTTGTTTTTTGTTTTTGTTTTTTTACATTTTTTAAAATGACAAATGAATGTATGTAAATGAGAAAAACTAATCAAATTGTTGTGTTGTGTAATCACCTGTGATTTCCTGGCCAGGAGTGATCTCTTCAGCATCTGAAGGTTCTTCACTTACAGGCACATCAACTGCCTAATATGCAATAAGGCAAACACATAAATATGCTTTGGCTGCTTAATATTTGTAATAACAAAGCAGCTATGACTGTGATTGAAGCAGGTCTACCTCTTGAGTAGGGATGATGGAGTCATTTGGTCTGAATGTAACCTCTGTTTTCCTTCCCTTAGCTTTTTCCTCTCTCCTCTTCTGCCTTCAAAGTACAAAAAGTGAGATAATTCAATAAAATAATCAGTGGCTGAGAAAGCAAACCACAAACATTCAAATGAAAAAGTGATTGCCTCTTGCTGGGGGTACAGCTGGAAGAGGTGATAGGTTCTTGAGTGCTTCCACTAGGTTGGTCTACTCTGAGCAGCTGAGAATGTCCAGCATCCCTGATTCCTGAACTTAGCTTTGGCATAGAGAAAAGACGGGTCACATGTGTTGAAGGACCTGCCTGAGGCAACATCTGTGGTAGAAGCAGATATATTAATTCCAAGAAAGTAATATTTAAATATATTGATTTTAAAAAACTGAAATGATGGAATTACATCTTACTATTTTGGGCCCAGATTGGAGACTAAGAAGCTTGATCATTGGTGCTTCTGTAATTGGAGGGGCAGCAAAAGGAGGTCTGGAGTGAGATGGTGGAGGTAGTTTGGGGAAAGTGATGCCAGTGTGTGGAACCTGCTGCAATTGCAGCAGACGAAGGCCTTGCATTGTGGTGTGTGTGTGAGCTGACAAAGAAGGAGGAAATAGAGATAACCCTTGACTGCCGGACTTCCCTGATGCCCAAATCCGAGGCTGAGAATTCCTGGGAGCTGGATCATGTGGAGAATTAAAGCACAGATGTTTCTTTGGAACTGAAAACCCATCACCATTTCCCTCTCTTCTCTTCTTCAAGGTAGTTTGATTATCGTGTTTAGACTTGTCCTGATAGGATTGAAGAGCTTCAGGGTTTGCCGCGTGCAGGGTCTGTGACTGCTGTGCTGGTGGATAGTGTGGGGTGCTGTGCTGGGGCATCTGCGGGTGATGAAGTTTAAGTAACTTTAGGCCAAGCACCTGCGAAGTAGAGTCATTCTGTGCATTTCCATTGGAAACCAGTAACACAGGAGAGCTTAGACCATTGTTACTGGTTTCAGTAGTGGCCAAGAGTCCCTGAGAAGGTGGAATTAACTTCATGTTCTCCCTTTTCGGGGTATCTGGAGACTCTGCTTTGACAGAGAGTGGCTGCATTTCCTGAAAAGAAGATAACGTGAAAGTAATTTATGTTTATACGGAAACACGATTAGTCACAATTAAAGAGAATTTTACTAATACCTGATAATCAACACCTGCAGCAACAAAAGATAGACTTTGATTGTCATGGTTCTGCTTGGCTGTGGAAGAGGTCTTAGCTGGGCTTTGTGTGTCAGGCTGGTCTGTAAATACACATGCATTGCTTTCCCTGGGCTGAGGATCACTAAACCCTAAATTTGGCACACATGTCTGCATCTGAGGCGCTGCAGAGAAGGTAGTCTGAATGGGTAAGACATTTGGATCAGGGATGAGGTTGCCAGCAGAAGATGAAGGCAAATTAAGGTGTGATGCATTCATATTAGATTGGACCACGGAATTGTTCTGCTGGACTACTTGTAGGTTGGCAAATGTTGCTTCTAACACATCACTCAGACTCATATAGTTGATATGCTGTAAAAAATAAAAAGAACAAGTTTGTCATTGTTTGATCACTTAGTCTGATCACGCCCTTTTAATCTGTACGATCTTACCTGAACAAGTCTGAATAAGTCTTCGCCTAATCGCTGTCTCAATGGTGAAGTTGTTAATGGCCGGTTTGGGATTGTAGACTCTGCCGTTGGAACACCATCTGAGATGTTTTGTGGCTGATATACTGAAGGATCAAACGTTGTGTTTGGGAGCTGCACCCCATTTGAATGAGAAGGTTCTGCATGAACATTTGCCTGGGGCTGCACAGTAGGAGGAGCTGGAGGAGCTGGATATACACTGTGGCTTAAAAAACAAAAACTATTTCAGCAAGCAAATTAAATAATTTGGTCCAAAGTTTCAATGTGAATTTTTCTATTATTTAAAAAAATTGTGCTGAAGCATTACTTGACTAGCATGATGCAAATTAAAAGAATATTTCATAACATTTTAGGAAAAAACTGCTTGAATTCACTTACATTTACAGCAAATAAATCAGTAAAGAATTTTATATTGCAAACTTACATGGAGGAGGCTCTAGACATAGCTTCAGATTTTTCTGAATAGTCAAGGTCTGCAAGCTTTAAACTCTAAAAAAAGGGGGGGAAATACAATTGTTTTCATCTTTGCGACAGCTTCAATTAAAACATTAAGACTGGGAATATTGTATTAACCGTTTCCGGTGAGCAGACTTTTCCAGAGACGTCCTCGCTTGCTATAGAATATGACATTCCCAAGCCCTCACTGTCACTTGTTCTGCCTTCAAATATTAGACACAGCAATTAATTGTTGCAAAAGTCTGCATGACAGTAGCTTTCATGATCCAGCATAACTGTGTAGTAAACCTTCTTTTTCAGGCGTAACATCTAAGTCATCAAGAAGAAGCTGCTGTGAACCGTCATGTTTCTGTTGTGAATCAAAGGTCAGTTGAACTTGGTCTGCAGGGAGATGTGTCCTCTGAAAAGTCAGCTCATCTGCTTCATCTGTATGGGAACCACTGTAAGGAAACAAAAAATGCTTTAAATCCAGTGGATTCTCATGTGTGCAGTAAGAAAAAAAAGAGTTCAGAAGACTTTTTGGTAGATGATCGTTTCTTTTTGTCAACGGTTTCAATCTTTAGAATACAGAACAAGACACTGGTTAGTCATTATAAATACATTTGGTACTCACAAAGATAGCTCTTCATGTTGCAGGTTATGGTCGAGAGCAGTGACAGGAGTGGTGGCTGATCCAGGGTAGCCTGTATCCACGCTGCTTTCTCTCTCAAGCTTTGTCTCCACCTCAGGCTGCAGCACAGGCGCGACGATCCAAGGCATCTCTGGAACTTGAATGTGGGAACGGTACCCCTTACTACTCGGTAAAGAGGTGTACTTCCACTGCAACAAGCTCAGGGAAGTAAGGATAGCAGGCGCTGAAGCTTTAATACGAATCATAACTCCTTCGTCAGCTGCCACTTTTTTAGCTTTCTTCTTTTTACAGTGATGTCCTAACAGGACCTTTCTATCAGCCCAACGTACCATCCACTCCAGCAATCTCCCAAGCTTTGGAAACTTAGCCTCTAATTTAGTATCAAGGCCCTGCTGCAGTTCTGTCACAGCCTCCACAGACGCATATGAGCCAGATATGAAACTTTCTGCGGGCTGCCCTGTGGTAAGCACGCTCTGAATTGGGCTCATTTCTTGACCAAGATCAGCCTCCTTTTCTCTCTTGAAAGAAACACTGTTTTGCTGTCGGAGGCCAAACAAACCTTTTTGCCTCTTGGTTTTCTGTCCAGACGGAGAGCTAACCCTGGATATGGGAGGTTCACTCCAGACAGAAGAAGTTTGAAGCTCATGTGCTTTATTTTCTTTCACAGGTTTGTAGCAAGAGCCAGCTCTGAATACCGGTGGACCACTGCCGGAATTTCTCACTGGACGGTGTCCATCTCTTTGACGACGATGGATGGTGGTGAGAACATCAAAGCTAAGAGAATATAGTTCCCTCTCCCTCAGCTCAGAGCAGAATCCCTTCAGCAAAGGCAAGTCACTGCCAGAGTCACCTCCATCAGAACTATTCTTCTCCAACACATAGCTGAGAAAGAGCTCAAGGAAATTTAGATATTCCTCATCTTCTAACTCAAACTCCCAGGTGCCAACCACTGGTATGCAAAGCTGCTCCTTCTTTACTTTGCCTGTGTCCCCCTCTTGCATTGGGCCTGTGTCACTCCTAGCAGCAGACTTCTTAACATCATCTCTTTTCTTTTTTCTTTTTTTGCCCCTGAAAAGAACAACATAGATAACCATAAGACAGATCTCATATGTATGAGTTCTGAGAATAATGTCTGTGTTACTTTTCCTCATGGCTACCTGGTCATGAATTTGCAACTGTGTTCAGGAGAAACAGGCTCTGATGTATTCTCTGCTGGGTCGACATCACTGCATACAGGCTGGTGTCCACAGTCATTTAAGGTACTGGTACTCAGAGTTGTACCCAGTGACACCTGTCCTAGCATGGCAATCTCCTGTCTGTTCACCATATCTTCATCTTCCTCTTCTTTCTCCCACAGCTGCAGCACAGGAGGAGCCAAGTGCCTATGCAGACGTGCCAGATGTTTTCTTCTCTGTCTGAATTTATCTTGAATGACAATCATCATCAACACATTCTGTTCTTCTTTCGCACCTTCTGGAAAAATAGAAGAATGATGCAGGATGCAGGGATCATTTGCAAACAGTTTAAAACAAACACAAGAACATAAATTGGATTCCACAAGAAAATTAATATATTTGTTGTTTCTTTTTTAGTTTATAAGACACAGTGCAATATTTTAAATGGGCAAAAATTGGCTTTTAAATGGCTCCAGAATCCATAAACATATTTTCAATTCAGACACATTTGAAAACCAAAAAATGAGGATTTGAGTTTAAGTTCAGTATTTTTCTTTTTGTACTTAAATAATTTAATGAAATGCCTTCACATTGTCTAATGCAGAAAAATAAATGTTGAATGTTGAATTTCAGAAAGGTACAGAGCAGCAGTTTCAATTGATAAAATATTTGTATATTCTTAGCTGCAAATGAGTTGCCAACAATATTAACAGGTTTCAGTAAATAATAAACCCAGGTGTTCATACCGAGGACATTGCATTGCTTCAGCCTTTGCAGCAGTGAATTATACTTCTCCCTTAAAGGCACTCTGACAGACTCTTCCTCCTCAGGGAAGGCTCGTACCAGGGCGTCAGCCACCTATAAGGAAAATGCAATTCAGTCAATATCCGGGTTTTTGTCCTGCAAAATAAAATGTGGTATCAGGCAAATAACAATTACCATAGACAAAGGTGGTAGTTCCGAGATGAGGCTAAGCAGAATGTCCTGCAGGATTTCCTCAGCATTGAGGAAACGAGCGAAAGGCAGAAGACGACAGGCCCACTGGAGAGCATCAATGCAGGCTGAACTGGTTTCTGAATCCCCAGAGATCTAAGCAACAGAAAACACACATGAACACTTACATCAGTAGTAAAGATAATCATAAATATGGATATGACTTACTCATAAACATACCTGTTCCTCTCTGCAGCACTGCCTGGCTGCCTGATACCTCCTGCAGTGAATGGAGAGCTGATCTCTAACATGGAGCATCCAGCATAAAGCACACAGCTCCCTAAAACAGACTTGTCGCAGTGTAGAAACAAATTAGTATAGTTTAAAATGTCCAAAATGAGATAACTGATTTGCTATTCGGAGATTATTACAACTCAGATACTACCAATAGTATGAATTGTGTCACAGTCGAGGTGACCATCTTTACTAGGTCCCAGTCGGAAATAACCACCACGGGTAACAAACTTAACCAGTCCTTCTGGAAAAGCCTTTTCCTCCTGAGCAGCTGAAGGGTAGCAATACTTCTTCTTGATCTGAAATCAATGGCAGATATTTGCACTGACTGTCTGAGACTAAATGGGGCCTTAATAACAAGCAAGAATCACAAACTGCTGTCTCGATAATAGCATTATACTAATTCCTGTTTTGCATAATAGAACAAGGACATTTGAGCTTCTTTATTCACTGACACAAAAAAGTTTTTAGCAACACTAAGACATCTCATTAAATAAATAAAAGCCTCATAAAGAGATACCTTGTAAAGTATGTGTCTAGCACGGCGCAGATGACTAATGTACCACTGTGCAGCAGGATAGCAACAGTTCCCAGATCTTAGAAGCAAAAGTAATCTTTGGAGAACCTCTGATGCTCTGTGTCGGTATGCAACTTCAGCAAGGTGACCTGTTGTCCCTATTTGGTCCTGAACAGGAGAAACATTCAACATTTTATCTTTTTAAAGCATGTGTACATGCATTGTATGCATCTGGTATAATTCTTATTGCTTAACCTGTGTGTTGGGAGAAGGCTGCGGGCAATAGAGAGGCGGGGAAGGAAGGTACAGTCCAGTGGGCACCAAAGCAGGCAGAGATGAACACATGTTTTTGGCTGTGTTCAGCAGTGAGGACATGGGGGATGACATGACATTCACTCCTGCCATGACGGAAGCCTTTAAAATTTCCTTTACGGATGCCTGTAACAACTCCCAGTCTTCTCCCTCCAAAGGATCTAGAAAAGGGGGGATGAAAAAAAGGTTGAAATGAAAGGGTTCGAATCCAACGAGGATCATTAACCTGCAGTTATAAATTCTCACTAACCTGTCAAGCTTTTCTCACCATCTTTATCTGAGGATTCTTGTGAGTCAGCGTTATTTACAAGAAGACATTCCAGCTCAGCCTGAAAGATGCTTTCTGGTTTTAAACCTGTTGGCAGGTGGAGTTCCCTCTTTTTAAGCCTGTCATAAAAAATAACATGTAAATAAAAAATTAAATAAACATACATAGAATTGAACTAATTTATTATAGTCTAATGCTGGCAAAAGTAACAAACAATGAACTCATCCTTTATTTTTTTAATTTTGTACTTTTTTTGTTTCTTTTATGGTTTCAAACTAACCAAGTGATGTCAAAATGCTCAGTGCAGTAACTGGTAAATGCCAGGCTCAGAGACACTGCTGTCTTCCAGTCTCCCAAATGATAAGCCAACCAAACAGCCTCAGGAAGCAGCCCCCCCAGCAGGAGCAGGTCTTGGGCATAGTCCACTGTCCACAGCTCTGATAGAAGCTGTTGTCGAACAGCTCGGGCTACTTCCTCCTGACACAGCAGCACGAAACGTCCAACACTGGGGGCTGAGAAATGGCACATACAAAGCATATAGCAAACGGCATATTTTTTTTTTGTAAACTTGCAAGTAACTTTTGTAAACACACCATGAGGCATGTGTAAAGGAGGGAGGACAGCCACATTGTGAGCAGGCAGAATGCAGACTGGCTGGTTGGTAAAGTAAGAGGCCATGAATCTTCCAAGAGTCTGAACCACTGCACAGGCAGTGTCAATGTGAAGGTCCCGGGGAAGCCATGAGCAAGGAAGAGAATCTGCTGAATGGCATGAAGGCAGTAAATTAGACATCTTGTGTAATCTCCGTGTATAACCATAGAGTTGGATTAATGATGCATCAAACTGCATGCCAGATATCTGGACAACACTCATAACCAGATGTGTGGCAGTGAAGCTGGAAAAACTAATATTCCTTATTATTTATCTGTTATTTGTCAAATGTTTTTGACATTTTGCAATGCACATTTATTTGGAGAAACTGTCTAAAAGAGTGCACCAATCTCCCATATGATAGCTGGCTTTTCGCTGAGAAAGACGGTTGATTTTAGGTTATTAGACTACAATTTCATAATTCCCCCTCTGAAAGAAAAATAGGGCACTTGGAGAATATTGTACAGCTCTAAAACTTGATTTTGAGATGCATCCTTTTTATCATTTCTCTGTGACTCCAGCTACCAGCATGGGTGAGACCTCTTGTTATGAGCATTGTGAACTGTAGCTTTTAAAACATGTAACTTGTCACCCATAAGGAGCAGATATATTAAAAAGTTGCATAAACCTTGTGACATGATTGATTACATGAAGCAAAATTCTTTCAAGTGTGTGGGTGAATTCATTTTTACAGACTGGCTAGTCCCAAAAGTGTTAGCACCTCTGCCATTAACATCACTTATAATTCAAACAGTAATTAAAATGCAGAGATTAACCACATTATCAACATAGAGGGACATCCATTGCATCTCCCAAAATCTGATTAAAAAGCATCTAGATTATCTATTGTCAAAAATGACTACATGTGTACCTTGTTTGTCCTAAATTTTGTGCATGTCTGTTTTTCCCAGACATATCCTTTAGTTTTACCTCTGTTGTGCAATGTAGTCATCATTATGTTTGGTAATTATAAACTTGAAAATGATAATATTGCTGTGCATCTCATTTTAATGACATTTTTCAAAAGAAATATCAGCTAATAAGAATAAGTTTAGTCTTTTTACAAATTTCTATACATGTTGAATATATATATA
>JBAMHX010000021.1:12626853-12646152 GCA_037177515.1 Pseudomugil tenellus
AGCCTATGTTAGCGTTAAAGCTGAAACACAATGCTGAAATGATGCCTTGAAAATAAAAGCTCCAGTAATAGATTACTTTCTATAAATTACTGAACTATTGTTACAGCAAAGTTTGTGCCAAATGAATTCAAGCAATGAGATGAATCAAAACCAGGTGAAGTTAAAACTATGAAAGAAAAGCTTCTAATGTTCTGCAGCTATGCAGATATAAAAGAAGACATTCAAATATACAACACAGACATTATAGTCTGCTTTTGGAGGAGGACAAATAGCAGATTGGAATAATAAACCACAACTGACCTTTCATGCAAGTCAAACTGTCGCTCTGGTGTCCAGCCCTGATCAAAATCAGCTGTGCCATGTGGTCTCCCAATTCTTGGGCTTCTCTCAGCTGATACTGTGATAATAGACTGTACAGGAGTGACAGGCAAAGCCGGGTCTCCAGGAAGATACTCCGACTACAATCTTAAAGAAAAAAAAGTATAATAATCTCATATTGAATAAAGCCATGTAGAAGGGTAGGATAGGGAAAAATGAAAGCAAGAACTCTTACTTTTTTTCGCCTCTTGACAGATTTGTAATTTCCATGTGTCTGCACTTTTGGGGTACAAGCCACACAGGAAAAGCTCTTCACCTGGTTGACAAGAGCTACATTTTAAGCTCAAAAGCAAGGTACTAATATTAAATCATCGCTTAAAGTCTTTTATTCAGATTGAGTCAAATTAGCTTTAATCTTTTATTTGGTTTATTTAGTTCATTTTCACACTACTGGGATTTCTAGATGTCCATCCATTTTACATGCTTGTCACTATAACTACAAGATTGCTTCCTACCTGGATAACTCAGCAGTTTGGGGCCCTCTTCTATCTTTTCTCCTGTAGCCTGCAGAGCTGTTTGGATCTGGGACATGATGATAGACAGCTGTTGATCTTCTTCCTCCCAGCCATAACAGCCTTTAAATCTTTTTAGTTCTTCTGCATACTTCTGGGTGATGTTGTAAACCAGCTGCCACACTCTTAACAATCTGGCAATAAAAAAATACAATCATCAATCCTGTCTCAACATCTTGAGACAGCTTTATGTTATGTATGACTGGCATCTGGTAAGAATAATTTCTTATCATCATGTATGAAGACAAAGTCTAAACAGACCTGCTGGAAGGTTGCTGTGGAAGAGGCTGAGCCTGATGTGCAAAACTGGATTTGTCCTTCATGCCCTCCTGTACCAGAGGCACATGGTATACATCAGAGGGCCACATATGTGATGGCTGAGAAGGAGATTCCTCCTCTGAAGACCAGAGAGTTTCCTGCTTGAAGCTGTAAGTATGATCAAGAGAATCGGAGACAAGTCGCAAGATATCCAGGACTCTGGAGAGACTTTGCGATGATATGCAACAGTGGCCAGTCTGGCAGGGGTCAGGATGAGGAGTCAGCAGAAGGCGTACTATCATTCTGCTGAACTCCACCACCAGCCCCAAGCAGTGTGGTCCATCTGAAGGAATGCTATCCCATGGAAGGAAGGACAGAAGGGTTTTGATGAGATGCAGAAAGTGAGGAGAACTAGAGGTATTCTTTTCTCCTGAGTGGACTGTGGAGCAGGACATCAAATGGAGCAAAGCAGCAAATCGAACCACACAACAGAGAATATGTTTCAGCAGAGGGACTCTGTGTTCCACAGCTTGTCCTAGAGACATAAGAACAGCCCAGGCCATTAAAAGCTTCTTCTGGATCTTCCCTAGTTCGCGATGGAAAGGAACCATCTCTGTTTCAGTAAAGTCTTTATCATAATCTTGCCCAGGAACAACAATAGTATCACTGTGTGAGTTCACGGCATGGAGAGTGTCAAACATTGAGGCAAACTCCAAACGACCTCCATCCTCCAAATGAGAGCCAGTGGGTACTCCATCGATGTCAGACTCATCTTCAAAAGCAGCCTAGGGAACCAAACGAATAAAAAACTCTTTTAAACAGTCTCAGAATCAAGATATAGTTGTGACAGATTAGTTACTGTCATGTAATTATTTTCATAAGGGGTCTAAAAATGCAGTTTCCTGTAAAATATTATTTAATATATCAACCTGCATGTTTTCAAGAAGCTCCTTGGTACCGCCCAATGTCCACTGGTCTTGTAGGAAAAGAGGCAATTTCGCTCCATCTGTGCCCAATAATATGATGGATTCATTTGTGCTGGATCTACATGCAACAGTGGGGTGTAACTCAAGGCTGCTGTCCAAATTCGGGCAAGATACAGATTCCAGCCAAGTCTTTACATCACCCTGAAAAGCATAAATGTCAGTACAGCACAGAGACCAGATGGTTTGAAAAAAGAAGCCCGGCTTCAAGTTCAATCCCCTCATTATTCACCTGCGTTTTTCCCAGTTTGCTGGCAACCTTGTCAAGATCTTTGCAAGTGTCTTTCAGAAGCGACTTTAAAAACAAGGTAGGAGAAGGCCTGTCTAGCACCCGCATAACTGTTGCCAAGTAGCCGTCAGACACAATGAGATACAACAGACGTGGATGCCAGGTTACAGAATACCGCTGCCTCAGGACATCACGCGAAGACATGCTCGAGCTTGACAGAGAGGCGTCCCCATTCCCTGCAGGCATTGGTGGCCTGTGCAGAAAAGTTGGCAAGAAAATGTAGCAATAATACATGACAAAACATCGTCCTAAAGCAATACATCATTTTAAATAACTACAAATAACTGAAAAGCAGAAAAACTTCAATTTAAAGTTTACCGGTAAGTGACCAGTGGGTGCAGGGGCAAGAAGTGTGCAGGGCCAAAGTCAACATTGCAACCAGAGCTTGTTAGCATGAGAAGTCCTCCAAGGCGAGCCAAGATAAGAAGGGAGCCTCTCTTTAACACACAAGCCAAGAAAAGACCTCCAGGTGACCAGCTGGCACTGCCCACCCAATAGGATCTGAAAGTAAGTATATGAAAAGATACATTATTAACAAAAGCTTTTTTTTTACCTGACAATAGAAGTCAGTCGTCACAAAAAATGTGAAACAATGTGTTTCCATTTGCATATCCTGCATGCTGACCTTATATATTTAGATGGGATGTCCACTCTTTTACTACCACATCCTCCGAGGCTACTTGATACTGAAACAAAATTCTGAGTGCTCACAAACAGAACCTGCGTAGCCTGCATCCCAAAAGAAAAAAACACTCCTTGTTCAATTCTGCTCATCAAATAAACTGAATAAAATGCATGAAACGGAATTAGGAGGGCAGATGCTAACCTTAGGCTTTCTTTGGTTCAGAACAATGGCTAAAAGTCGGCCATCTGGGGAGAAGGCTGATACCAAGGCCCCTCTGGACTTCACTGGTTGGCAGGGTGGGGTGAGATGAGACATGGGGTATTTCTTTGTGACCCAGTGTATGCTGTAACCAAGACAACTACAAAAAAGCACATCTTTAGCAACTACAATACAATTCCTATTGAGGGCGCATAGTGAGACACATGAACCTGTTCACTTACCCCACTCTCACACTGCATTCTTTCCACTGAATTTTAAGGACAGTGGTGATAAGCTGCTTTCCACATGTGAAAACAAAGGCTGATAAGCAGGTGTCTCCCATAACCTAACAGAGATTAGAGGAGGATCATACACAATATAAAATCAGCAGAACTTAAAATCAGGTTTATAAGACTGTTTTATAAATTAAAACGTAAATATGGAATTAATTCAGTCTAAGAACCTCTGTCTTGATAAAGATGGTATGTTGGGATGCTTCTTTATCTTGTGAAGAAGGCAAAATGATATCTTTAAGGGGCTGTATACATGCCCACTGTCCCTTGACTGGGCCATCTCGCAGACCTGTCATATCTCTTGCATCAACACACTGCCACAGAAAAACTTTCCCAGTTATGGCTATGACGACCACACGCATCCCATCCCCTGAAACCTGGAGAGACAGTCTTGTGGAATTCCCTGTGGAAATATATATAAAGCCTTTGGATTAAGATAATTTATTGAAATAACTAAAATGCACAGACATCTAAAATTTCTATATTTTGCAAATGACATTTCTTCTCATGCACATACTGACAAAATCTATCATCCAAAATGAATCAATTGTTCTATAAGATGAAACATCATTCAAAAATTAAAACAGGAAGTACTTTTTCAGATTTCATGTCCCCAGCCATGTGTGTTTTACAGTAATCACCTTGAGCTGAGGAAATGATCTGAACCACTTCAGGGACTGCTGCTGCAGTCTTCAACAAATCTCTGTCCCTGTTCCATAGAAACAGTTCTCCTGACATCAGAAGTCCACAAAGCCACATTCCTAGGACAAAACAAAACAGACAAGCATGTATGATTGATCTTAAAACTGATTGCTTTGAATTACTAAACTAAACTCACCATTGTGGGATGAAGTCATTGTCAGCACACTGTTGAGTAAAGGATGGAGTTTAGGTGTCTTCTTTCTGGTGCGACCAGACACCATGTTGATCTCACTTATCCGTTTGTCATCCATCAGAAACACAGACTCCTTCTCCTAGGGATAGAGGTTTACAGTCATCTTCTTCTAATAGGAGCTTTAATCTTATCATCACTGCTTAAAACGCTAATACGTAGCAATTATCCTCCCATACCTGCCCCAGCCAGCAGAACCGTGGCCACGGTTTCTTCCTTTTGATGCTTGATGACAAAACGACATCCAATTGCAGCTCCATGTTTAAGAGACATCAGCTGTCCTTCGTGACAATGTATTCAAGTCTGTTATGCCAGGCTGCAATTTCCCAACCAATAACATTAGGTTGACTAAAATACATCCAATTGCATTCAGTTTATTTAATATAATGTATACGAAACGATTTACTAAGTCTAGATATACGTATCATTTGCAATATGCTATTAAATCCTGATAGGTTACTGAGAGATTACCATTAACACCGAAATAAATGTCCAAGCAGGTAGCCAAAATAGCCTGAAATTAAGCTAACAAATACATCCTCAAATTTAAGTGTACCGTTACTGTAGCATTAGCTACCAAGCTAAACTTTGTTGAAAGGCGGGGAAATTGGTCCTAAAAAGACGCCATGGTCATTTTCACCACAGTGGCGATATTCCCAACCTGTGCTCATATCAACTATAAGCTATAATGTAATAGTAACAAACGTTTTGAGTGTAATGCCGCAGATAATCGTGAAATAGTTCGAAAGTCCCTCCGCTTCTGTAGCCAGAATTGTTTCCCATGATACTCTGGGAGGAAGCTACAGAGCGTTGCCGTAGGAACGTTACTGTTTGCCTCGATCAGTAGGTTCGCTCTATAAATACACCGACTCGTGCCGGTGATGATGCGGAGTCTGCACTAGAGGGGGTTTCTAAGTCATTAAATGAAGGCAAGGCATCACAAAACATCACTAAACCATTTCATATACTGGTGAAAGAAAAAGGAGTGGACCCGGGGCATTGAGCTCACCCCATGGGAAAAATCTTGCCAGCATTTACCCCATGATTTCCCTCTAAAGCAGAAGTTCACCTGCTTCGTCACTAAACCCATTTAGTTATAGTTTAATTTTTTAATTGAAGAATTTAATTTAATTTAAATGGTCAAATAGCAATTCCATCTTTCAGAAATGAAAGCATCTCTCTTTTTCATGCTTTCTTTTTAAAGTTGTCATGGTGACTCTTTACTTATCCCACAAACAACCCCTATGAAAGATGCAAACTAGTTAAAGACTCCCAAATGAAGAACACAAAAAGACAAAGCAAATAGTGACAAATAAGAACACACAAGGGATCATAAACTAGCCAAAGCAGAAAACAAAGAGACACCGAAAAGGTTAGCACAAGCTGGTCTGCATGTTTTAGTTGTTGTTCGTGTCTTATGAAGCTTTTTTCTGTCTGGGTGTCCTGTGGTTCATGCATTTGTGACTGGATCGCTATGGCGACACTATCCAACCATGAATGAAACTTTTATACTGCCCTCTTAAGTCTAATATGGCCTTTTACTAAATGACTGAATGAAGCAAAAATCCACTGAATAAAGCTTTTTTTTAATTATATTTCCAAGATCATTGTGACATTTGTGACATGAAGATGTTGATAATCTAAGTCTGAATCAATTCAATTTAAATCAATTAAGTTTAGTTAAACTCAATTCAATGTCTATCGCCATTGCAAAAATGAGATAATATCATAGGATCACCTAACCAACATACATAACACCTAAATAGTGTGCAGAATAATAATATAGTAACAAACAGCAACACTTCTTACAGTGGTAGCAGAAAGACAGAGAGATAAATGGCTGTATGGAAGATGTATGAGAGGTTTGGCTAGAGGGGAAAGGGGATTGGTTTGTATCTTCCCCCAGCTGAAAACAGTCATGTACAAGGTCTGCTGGGTCACACAGGAAATTGTGCACTCTGCTCAGACAGCAGCTGGTGTCGATAGATGTGATCTCCTGGAAGCTGCAGGACTGTTTAATATAGCAGGTTATAATGTATACAGACAAGACAGGGCACATGGTAGAGGGCGTGGAGTAATGATTTATGTGAAAAAAGGTTTGCAAAGTAAACAAATACACGTCCCAGCAACCCCTCTAGTATGCATTGCAGTAACAATTATCTTATCTACAGAAATGGTCGTCACTGTCATCACTGTACAAAGACCACAAACTGCCAAACATGTATTTTTTCTACACTTGACAGAGGTGCTAAAAAATGTCAATGGTAAGGAATTAATACTGATGGGGACTTCAATCTAAACTGGCTTGATAAAACCTGCAGAAAAAAATAGAAAGATCTCACACCAAAACTTGAAATGACACAAATGGTGAACAGCCAAACAAAAATAACTAAATTCTCGCAAACTTTAATAGATTTAATCTTTACAAATACGCCAGATCACAAAACAAAAACTTATAATTTAATAACAGCCATGTCAGATCATAATCTAACACTAATAGTATGAAAACTATCCAAAACACGGTATAAAATTAAACATAATATGGAAAACAAAAAACTCATGACATTTATGTTATGAGAAAATATAGAGTTGTTTGAGAATTAATTTAAAGGTATAAATTGGGCATACAGGACCTCAGGAAAAAGTTGTGAAGAGGCATGTGAAAACATGATAACAAAAAATAAATCCCTGATGTCAATTTATACTAAAAAAAAATGCCTTTCAAAAAACAAATAAATAACATTTTTGGCTGGTTTAACAAGTCCATTTGGCTTTTGATGAAAAAAAGGGATTTTGCACAAAAAAATCCCTAAAATCATGTCTAAATACAGATTCACCTTTATTTAAAACACACAGGAACAAGGTTATATCACAACCAAGAGTGGCTAAAGCAAATTTCTTTCTGTAAATAATTAAAGAGGCAAAAGGAAATAATAAAATATTATGGACAAACATGAATAAACTGCAGGTAAAACAAAAACAACAAATCTGAAAGTACTAATATATATAAATGGAACAAATGAACCCAATAGTCAGGTAATGGCAGAGCATTTTAATGTATATTTTATCAATTCTGTTTTACAATTAAGCAAGAATTTTAATGATGTGCATGGATTACATCAAATTGCAACAAATAGTGACATTTTTTTTCATTTTAAACGCATAAACAAGGCTGTGGTATGTAAAATTTTCTCATCCCTAACAAATTCTAAAGCTAAGGATATCCATGGACTTGATGCTATATTTTTTAAAAAACATAAAAATAGTTTGATAGTACCAATTACTACAATAATCAATAAATCATTTAAAGAAAACCGTTTTCCTAATGTATTGAAATCAGAAATTGTAACGCCAATTTACAAATCTGGACACAAACAAATTATTAGCAATTATAGACCGATAAGTATACTTCATGTCTTCTCAAAAGTTATAGAAAAAGTAGTATCTGAGCAGTTAAAAAAAAAAACCTCTTGAGTCTGAGGCCCTACTGCATCCTATGCAATTCGGTTTCAGGAACAACCGCTCCACTGAGACGGCATGCAACTTTTTTTAGAATCTGTTAAATTTGGTCTGGACAAAGGAAAGGTGGTAGGTGCTGTTTTTTTAGACATCCGTAATGTGTTTGATACAGTAAATCATCTGGTTCTATTATCCATACTGATGCAATACAGACTGTCCATGGATGTCCTTTTGTGGCTTAAATCATATCTGGGCTCCCAGTGTGTACGCTTAAACAGCACAGTGTCTCCATTAGAAGCGTGTACCATTGGAGTACCACAAGGCTCTGTTTTGGGGCGGTTATTGTTCAGTCTATGTATTAATGACCTCCCATCTGTGTGTGATGATATTGATGTCCAGATGTATGCTGACGAGACAGTCATCTACAAAGATGGGAAGGATCCTGGACAAGTGGCAGCCAAGCTATCAGTGGCCATGAACAAAATCGCTAACTGGTTGGAAGATTCATGTTTAACATTAAATGTGGGGAAGACGGCCGCAATGTTTTTCTCAATTAAAAATAAACATAATACTTACCCTCCAATATTTGTATTATGACAACAAATAAAACATGTAGATGAGTTTAGATATCTGGCTATTACTTTAGACTCTACACTCAGCTTAAAAAAACATGTCAAAAAGGTTTGTAAAAATAAAATCTTTCTATCTTTAGATATATAAGAAACGCACTGACAACAGAAGGAGCTAAGACTTATCTGAATGCAATGATTTTATCTCATTTATCTTTTGGTATGACGTGTTGGTCGCAATCACATAAGACAACCATCAAACTACTAGAAACTCTTTATAAACAAGCACTTAGGATTCTGGATAGAAAAACAGAACACTATCACAATTGTGAAATAATGATGATGATTTTTTAGTTTTTTGTTTGTTCTTAATACCTGTTCATGTGTCTTGTTAGTCCAGGGACTGTTGACAAAAATTAGTTTTTGAGAGCTGTACATGAGTGTTTAAATGTAATTTTAAGTAGGGTCATTTTTATTTTGTATTATGAGATGTTAAAGTTTTTTGTTTTGTTTTGTTAACTGCATGTCTCTGTTTTTATACATGTTTGTGTGTCTTGTTAATCCAGGGACTGCAGATGGAAATGAGTTCTGAGAGCTATAATCTGGTACTAGACATATTTTCTCTGTGATTAATGTTGATTTACATGGTCCCTGTCAAAAAAACAAATAAAACAAACAAACAAACAAAACATTAAATCTCCCCACTGTTTTCACCAATTTCTAGAGTCCCTGTTGCTTGGTTTTAATGCAGCAAAGCAGCCACAATAAATGTTTATTGGTCAGCACACTGGCACAGTTATAGAAATTTAGTAAGAATTTCTGTGAAAGAATAGCTGTCTTGAGTTTCTTTGAGTAGTGTAGTCGCTACTGGACATTTCTGGTTGTAGAAATGCTCGTTGCCTATATCGAATCATCATCCACTGTTACTCCAAGGTGCCAGAAGCTGAAATATCTTTTATTTCTGTGCACACAGTGCTTTATCAGTCAATCAACAGAGAAATGGACTCAGGTGAACAAGATCGGATGTTAAAAAATCATTGACTATTATTTTCTTTTATTAATTTTGTAGAATGTGCTTCTAATTTCTTTCTGATTTCGAACACTGATGCTATAATGTTTTTAAGTGACCAGTTACTTAAAAATATTAGTTTTCTAACAACCAAAAACTTATCATTACTATATGTAAACCGCAAAAAATAAAAGATGCCTATAAACTCGTGCACAATTCTGATTTTTTTATCTGTGTGTTTTGGCTTTGTGTTCATTGTGCAACTGTTGGCAATCCATTTTTATTGCAACGCTCAACAGATTCTGCAGGACATCGCTGCACTACCGTTTTCTGCCAGCAGATGGCAACATACTACACCAGCATTGCAAAGCGCTGTTGAGCTCCTATGAAAACCAGTTCTAACTGGACCAGTGAAGATCACTGTGACAGATAAACAGCAGCACGAGAGGCTTTATGTACTTTGTCTCCGAGGTTTTTCACTTGTCTTTCAACAAGGCAGTTTTTCCCTGAGGAACCTGCCGCCCTAATAGCTATCTAGATGTTTGTGTGGAATAAGTGATCTCTCACTATAGCTGTGCTTTGGGTTCTGTGGACCCCTAAGCAATAAGTTCTGCTTGTTATAAGGTCTGCTCTCAGGCCCCTGCTGGTATTTAATTACCCCTGCAGTCTCTCCGCTTCATCATGATGGAGATGATGGCTGCCATTGCCAATAGGTGAAAAAGGGGACTTCACTAGACCTTAATTGGTTCATTTGCCTCTGCCTGCCAGGCGCAGATGGAGCTCTTTATTACTGTCACTGCCAGGTTCATTCTGCTATGATGAAGAGTGTCTAAGAGGGAGAGCTTGACATCCTATGAGGGCATGATGACATGGTTTAAATAGTCTGAATGATCATGCAACTGTTCAACGAATAAACATGTTTTCATTTTAACTTTATTTTGTTACCAGCTTCTAGTTTCTGATAAGCAAGACTTGCTAAAGCTTACAGACATCCTTAAAATCTAATTGGTAATAAAAATTTGCTTGTGTTTTTGTATATTAGTTGGAGTGTGCTTGCTTTTCTATCTGTAGGACTAGAAAAGTATTTATCTGCTCATGGAAAGGGTTGGAATACTCCCAAATGTGGCATTGCTGAGAAGCATATCAACGTTGTTCTAGTAAAACACACACACACACACACAGGTCCTCCATAAGCTACTCAAAATATGCTTTCTCTCCCTTAAATCTCAGCTTCAAAAGCTTTACATCATGCTTGCTGAATGTCCTTTTAGTACACGCTAAAGTGGACTCCTCTTACTTACAATTTAACGACATATAATTAATTTGATAACTATTTCCCATTTTCATGCTCCCTTTTCAATACAGGAACATCAGTTGGCATGGTAACCTCATTTGCCATCTGCAGGCCTCATTCATGCTGAAAAATGACACTCAGGGAGCTGTCAAGAAACAGTTCAGTATTCCTCAGCAACAGTGGGTCAGAGTGTGTCTGCTATAAATCTCAGTGCTTTGGAGAGTGCCTGGCTGTCTTTCTTTGAAGATAACAAATGGATGTTTTTGAAGGCTTTGATTTGAAGGGAGTTTGGTTGAATTCCATCATCACACAATTCTGTGGTTGTTGGGGAGATTTATCAGTGTGCAGGGCGATGAGTGCAGGACTCTGCATTATGGATTGACAAATTTTATATGACTTTTCATTTACCAGTTCAACAAAAGACATAACATGGGACATTTGCAATGTTTAGATTTATCTTAAAAGTTTGATTATTTATTAATTATCTTAATAATGAATGGCTTCAGCATGTGTTCAACACCAGGAACCTCTGCCTCAAACAGCTTGGTAATATTCATAAATTAATTTAACCATTCATGCATTTCCTACATTACTATCGAGAAATGCTCTATATAGAAAAGGCCTATTTTGTACAACACATCGGCAAGCCTTGCTCACACACGGACATTCACACACGGATACACTTACCTCTCGTCTATAATGCAGTCATGCTGTGATGCCATTATACGTAGAGTGTGTTCATTTAGGCAGAAATAGGAAGCTATTACGATGTCTAAAATCAGGTGAACAGTCAAGCATAGACTGTCATTTTTATCTGACTATGTCTCATACCTGATGTCAGAAGGTATAAAATAGAAGATAGAGATTATTACACTGATTAATGCAATCATTTTAAGTGTATCCACATCATAAAGCACATTTTGAAATGTAAAAAAATAAACATTTAGGATATGAATAAGAAACTACCTTGATGCAAATATTTGTATTACTGGTTATAAAAAACAAAGCAAGATGGGTATAAATAATTACTCTAATAGTTAAAAGTTGGCAAATGAGTCCAAAAGGACACAAGGATCGCATTAAAATGGAAAATCTAATTGGCAAAGAGAATATGTTTATCTTGTTATTCCATAATATGAAAGGGATTCATTGTCTGTTGGGAGAAATATCTGGTTAAATAAAAATGTTTAATTCCTCAGGATAAATTCTAGCCAGAGAGACAGGATTTATAACAAAAATCATTATAAGTTGCAGTCTAAACACATTACTGTTGCTAGTTACAGTGAAACTGCTTTTGTGTAGTTTCAGATTCAGTTTGCGATGCCATTGCCTCTCTCAATTAAACTCGCTTAGTACAAGTTGAGATTTTTATGAGCTTGTGGTGACAGCACAAGGCACCACATCATCTGTAAGATGCTTTATCAAGCCTGGGTTTATAGTTTGAGCAGGACTGCATGTTAGATGGCAAAGCTACACCAACTATGTAACTATGTAACTACTTTTCCTTTATATAACGTTGCATGTCATTACATTTCAGAGTGTTTGTTGTTACTTTTTAACTCCAGTGTATTTATTTATCCCCACAAACTGGAGAACATACTCATCATCCTATAACTATTATACTATTTTAATCTATTCAGTGAATGCAAAGGAAGTTATTACATCAGTGCCAACATATTCATCCATAACATGATGACATTTTTTTTATAATATTTGGATAGATAACCAAACAGGCCCACATTTTTTTTTATTTTATTTTTTTTTTTTTTTTTGAGGAGAGGTGGGGAAATAGTTTAATCTGTTAAATATTGATTAAAAACAATAAAGAGACTAAACAATAATAGTTTCTTTTAAAGCAATGACTAAGACATAGAAAAGCATGACTTTTCTCAATCTTGCACAAAAAGTTAATATTGTGCAATCTTATTACATAAGTTTAAAAAGAAAGATGATATCTTTTCAGATAATGGCTCATTATTTAAAGCAGGTTTCAGCAGGACAATGAGTGTAAATAGATAAATAAGTAATAGAGAAATAATAATAAATGTACGACCATGGGTTGGTTAAGCTGCTAAGAAACATCTGTTTTGTTGATCACCATAAAACAAAACTTATATTTGTTTTTGGAGTCATAAATCTATAAATATTCCCCTTTAAAAAATTTTTCACTAAACAGAAAAACGTGCTTCCTCTGACATCACTAAAGCCCCGCCCCTGCTTTCACATGATTGGTCGAGGCGTGGGAATATTCTAATGAAGTCTTGATTGATTGGCCCGAAGCCGGTTTCAACAGTGCAGAGGACTTGTTTCCCATCCCGTCGTTGCTCCGTGTCCTCATACCGCTCCGTCGCCTCGCTGACATGATGTTCAAGCGGCTGCGGGAAAAAGCTAATCGGTGAAATTATCTTCCGTTTAACCGTCGAGCTCGTCGTGGAAGTGCATTTGATGGAGCCAGCTTCGTCAATGGATATTTTTTCGGAGGTTTCCAGCCAACATCGAGAAATCAGTGGCGAGATTGCTTTGGCGAAGGAAATAACGCCTTCTGAGGAGGAGAGGAACCAATCAGCCGTGGCGAACCAAAGATAATCAAGCCTTATGATTAAACTAAACTCTGTAAGATATAAATAGTTTGTTTCCCTTATATTTTTTACACAGCATCATTATTGTATTTATGGAGTTTTTTCTTTTTGTTAAAATATTTTACTCTGCATTTAGGAGCCTTTTTATTTAGATATAAATGACAAAAAATGAATAATTAGGGGATGTATGCAAATATGCAGATAAGTGTTGTATTTCTGGCTTGAAGTGACTGATGTGCTCCAATTGTAAGTCTTTAACACATAATTGCAAGTAAAAATAGTCCAAATTTATAAACTATACACAATATTTACACTTATGCAGCCTATTTTTATTTCTAAAAATGATCAAATGTCTATCTGTCTGCACATGTGCACAGGATGAAGGCTTTGCCTGCGCTCAAAGGCGCTTTATATGTCAGGATCTCAGTGGCAGTGCTTTGAAGTATATTATTGGTCATTCAGGGGCTGCCTGTGAGGGTTTCCATTTCTATTGTCAAAGAGCCGGAGGTGGGATCATCCCACCTCACTGCACCGGTGGCAGTCAGGGTTGAAGGTTAGCCCCAGCAGAGGTTCTTATAGATTATTGGCCAGGTGTGAAATTCAACCCCTGCATGCTTTCCCTGCCTGTGCCAGATTCTTTATTACTCAGAGAGATGGGATGTCAGAGCTTACCACCAGAGGCAGAAAAGAAAAGCTTGCAATTTGGTGCTTTATCTTCTTTTTTTCAGGGTGTCAGAATAAAAAAAGGAAAAAAAACAGATTACTCTGCTATGTCTGGAGCTTAACCATATATGTAGTGCAAACTCGTATACCTGTTCCAGCTGAGTAGTAGTTACTCGTACCTGCTTGAATATGTGTCGCTGCCTGAGCATGAACTTGTACTCCACACTCATAATTTGCATCGCATCTTAGCAGTCAGTGTGCAGGTATCCCCACAGGGGTTTCCTTCTGATCCCACATCACACCCCAGCAGTAATTCCTACTCTGTAAAGAAAAGGGATTTGTCATTTGGCTGCCTGCTTCCCTTTGCTTTTTCAGCAGTGAAGCTGAGCTCTGATTTATTGTGAAGCTTCCCCCTGGCCGCTCAATCTCCAGGCCATCTGAATGACTGAATGAAGGGAACTGCTCTCTGTGCGAATGACCTTTTCTTGGAAGATCATTACCCAGGCCAGTGTAGGGGGCTGATTACGGTCGCGTCTATTTCTGCCATGTCATTCATTGCCTTTCGTCCACGGCCAGCTAAGTGTGCCCTGAATTTCCTGCTGTGCATCGGTTTATCGTTGACAGGATAAATGATAAAAGGAAGCGGACGGCTTAAAAATTTATAAGCGCCCACGCTTTCTGTCTATCCTCTACGATGAAGCCAAAGTCTCAGGCTGCTTAACAATTTGTCATGTGTCCCCTTTTGTAATCACCTTTTGTAATCTGCGGGGTTGTCATGTGTAATTATGAGTGGCCTGCCATCTTCTGAAATCTGTCTAATTGGACTTTTCAGTCTAACAGGATGGTGGCGTGTAAGATGAGGGGGGTGGTTAAAGGATAGAAGGTTAAGGACTGAGCCCCTCGGGTCACTGGGGAAGGGCCAGAACAGCCAAGATCATTATTTTTAATGTAGTCTACATTCTTCTATCTAGTAATTACTTTAAATGAATGATTATCCTTCTGCCAAATTTCACTGATGCATCATCATTTGCCCTGAAAAGAAGAGCAATGAGATGATGACATCATGATTTGGTCCACTGATCAAAAACTCCTTGTCTACTGGAGGATTTTTGTTTTATGTTTCTGCAAGTAAAAGAGATTGGTTTGAAAGTTTTCTACCACATCAGGCGGCTTTTTTGTGTATGTTTGTCTGGCTTTTAATGATTTGTATGTTTGCTTCACGATTGAAATGACTGATGGAACCACTGACCCTAAACTGAGCAGCCAGAGGACAGGGCTTGGTAAGAGTAATGCTTATCTAACAAAAGCTTATTCTTGGTGGAAGTGCAGGCCCTGAAAAATAAGATTGAGTAGGGATGTCCAAATGAAGCTTTTTGGAAAACAAGTTCTGCAAAACATGCAGCACATTTGTTCAGATCAGTTATCAGGCTGAGTCAAGGTTTTCTAAAGGCTGTGCCACATAGCCGGCAGTTCTTCAACAGTATTCCTCAGTTTGTATAGAGGGATAAGGATGAGATAAGGCAGTGTTTACCCACTAATACTACCTTGGCATTGGTTAGACTTTACCCTATGGAGTATGTTTCTTCTACCTTGGCACCAACTATGGTGGGTGGGTGTGGGGAGGGGGGCAGCTTTGGATCAGTCCAAGGCTTTCTACTCCATCTCAAGGCTGCTCTCAGAGATAAGACTTAATTGCAAAGTTTTGGATTTCTGGCCTTGTATGTGCTCAGGCTTTTTATATTTAAGCCACAAGATTAGTTCTCCAAATAACAAATATTTGCATGTCTTTTCCTTGGTGTGTCCTCATAGTAGCACAGGCCAGTTTGCATTAATGAAGCCGGAGCAGGAGAACTTTATAAGCAAAAAGAAAAACTAAATTATTCATGTTCTTTATGATTTTCTCATTTAGATATGATTAGATTTCATCTAATGATGGCTCCAGTGTTGTTTGTGAAATATAAACTTTTTTAGTAGTAGCCTAAATTAGTTCCAATATTAAGGGATTGTTTTCAAACTCTCTAAATCTAAAGACAAATACTAAATGTTGGCAGAAGCTGTGAAATAATTTATGCAAGCTTCCATTCCGTGGACGTGCTGCAGTGTTAAATGGTCAATTCAGCTGATAATCAGAGTTGGAAAGCTACCAACTACCTTTTTAGTTAAACCCGGAGCCAAAAAAATCATTTGAGTTATTTGTGCTTTTCATGAGTAGTTCCACTTTCCTGCAGTAGTTAATTGTTTTTACTCCACTAATTGTTTCTTAAATAATTTAAATGAACTTATTACATAGCACATAGTTTGATCATGCAAAATACAATGTGTAAATCTATCTTCAACATTTTAGATGACGTTAACTCTATTTTAAAGTTTCTGCAAGATATAAATCACCTAACCAGCTTTAAACGGTTCTTTGAATAACATTAACTGTAAAAAAAATAAGAAGCAGACAGTAATCGCGAACACAACTAAGCTGATTTATGTTGGAGTGATAATGTATTAAAAACAAAGCAACCTTGTTAATTATAATAGCTTATATTTCACTTTTGACAGACTTCTAATGACTATAATCTTTTTTTTTCTCATATAAAAAAATCAACACAGAGGGTTAATGCACATGTTTGCTGCTGTATTATAGCTTTGGTCTTTTTTTCACTGCTCCTGCTGAAGTTTGATTACATAGAAATTGTTAACGTTTGCTGGTGGAGCATTTTTTATTGCTATTTATAACATAATTTGAAAATAATTTCCTTTATTTGTAACACAGCTGTGTCTTTGCATGAGACGGGGTGTAATGTCAGTGCCTCTAATGCTGCATAATTTCCATCTAAATGAAAGCTCTGGACATCTGTCTGAACACTGCCCAGAGATAAATGACATACATTTAAAGCTTGGACTAAAAATGTAAAGCAAATGTTTTCTAAAGTTGTAATACCTTCTACAGGAGCTAATCTCAATGGTAATGAGGCTCATTGTTACGAGCCGCAGGCTTGGAGTGTTCTTGCAACGCAGAGCCGAGCGACTCGGGGGGGTTGTTTGGTTATCCTGTGAACCTTTATGTCCTCCATTACTTTCTCTATGAAGCTAAAGTGGAGGAAAAAAAGCTGGGTTTCTATTCTGTGCTCTTCTCATACCAATTATGTAAACTATTAGAGAGTTTAACCAGGCCAGCTCTTATCGGCTAATCCAGAAGTAATAGATTCTATTAAAAATGTATGAGGGTATTAGAGGGGATCTATGCATGTGCGGAGGGTTGTATAGAGATGAATCCAGCAGCTGCTGCAGCACTGCTGTCTAATTCTGCCTTTATTTAAGATTCCATGTCTGGTCTCTATTACTGACAGGTTCCTGCAGTGCCTACCATTATAAAAAAAAAAAACATACACAATTGATTATACAGCAGTGGATTGCCATTCATTGACCAATTCATCCATATTCAAAGGCACTCTTCCTCTTTTCCTTGATAACTAATTGCTCTTTGTTAGTCATTTATTTATTCCTAAATCATCCTGCTTTTGCCTTTGTGCTCTTTTCCCTTTGGCTCATCTGCAGTTCCTGAGTGGAAAGAAGGAAAACATTAGCATAGCACTCATAGCAATCCGCTCAGAGTGAAAGGAGTGCTCCCCTTAAACCTTTTCATTGTCATGTAATCATTAAGTGAGGCTCCTGAGAACCGCTAACAGGATCTGAGATGGAAGAGGTCGAGAAAGGTGTGCGTGACTATGGCAGGGCGAGGGTGCGTGCAGAGCCCAGCGTTCGCCTTTTATCTGTGCATTTCATGTTTGCTGAGAGGGAGGCTCGGTGCAATTTGCGTCTACCGTTGCTCTGACCCTCAATGCTGCATGGAGTTATAAAAGACTGACAGAAGGTCAGACAGATGCTGCTGCCTGTGCGCATGTATAATTTAAGTCCTTTTGCTGCTTTGAAGGATATTCATGTGCTGTCACTTCATGGAGCTGAATAAGTGAAACAGTGTATGATCTATTAATGTTTGTTTTTTTCTTGTATAATTGCTGATTGTTTGGGTTAATCATGCATATACATTTTGATTATCTCACGAATTGTGGTTACTTTGATCATGCTGAATTGGTAGTAATTGAGACACTTCGGTGAGGGAACATCTGTAGTTGTTAGGAGCAGTTCAGGTAAGACAAATCTCTACATCACTTCTCCTTTGAACCTCTTCTTTATCATTATGCAAAATGTCCCCACACAAAAAAAAGACACATTTAGTCTGTGTTGAATGAAAAGCTTAAAAAATAACTCTGTCAGCTTAAAACATTGTTATCACACTGCAATGGGGGCAGTTAGATGGACAACGAAGCAGACGGTCTTTATCTCCCTGGCAGGCTCTCAGTGGACCACATCCTATCGCTTATCAGCTGCACGGATGTCGCCTGAGAATGGTGAGAATTAAACGCTCTTGCAGCATAAACTTTGCATGCTAGAGAAGTCCTTGAAAGCATGAACTAATAGGACACTGGGAGTTTTCACCTCCGCTGCAAATTTAGCTGCTTATTGGAAAGTTGATTGAAGAATTGTGCTTTAAAGGAGAGTAACATTGATTGTGGTGTGCATGACTAGATCTTTGACCTTAATTTTCAAGGATAGGTTAAACTAGGAAATGAGCGTTGTCTTTGAGCTTGCTCCTGTCGCATAATGTGGCTTTAAATGCTGAAGGATATGCTGGTACGGCATCATAAGGAAGGTGGATAGACTGAGGGACATGCAGAAGGACGGAGGACTGCTACATTGTGCCTTCTGGGATAACTTTGATCTCATATCCTGCTTTTTTATTTCAGATAACACATTTAACAAGGGAATTCTAAGCTTGAGTTTTCTATAAAATCTCTTTAAAATTTCCCATCTGATAGCAGCATGAAAGAAACCATCATTAAATGCACTTGGTGCATCAGTCCTGCTTTCATTGAAACTTTTTAAGTTAAGCCACTCTTGGCCTCTTTTTTTGAATTTTAATGCTCTCCTTGATGTCTTTTCTTCCAGCTGCAAATGATGGGAGTAATTGAAGGTATTCTGATTCATGTCTTATTTTCTGCCTGTGAAGGGATTTCCCTGGAGATGCCTTTTCTCCCTTGTATCCCTGCTGCCGTTTCAGCATCTCCCTGCTGGCAAATGTGCAGTAATGGTGGAGTTGTTGTGAAATTGCTATTTTTTTCTAAATGGAATCTGAACATTTTGAGGCTTTTAGCTTTGCTGACGTCTATCTGCACATGAGACAGGTTGCGCTAAGTAGTTTGAAGGGAGCTTGTCACCAAAGGACAGATGTTGAAGATATCTATC
>JBAMHX010000021.1:12646935-12666067 GCA_037177515.1 Pseudomugil tenellus
TGTGTGTGTGTGTGTGTGTGTGTGTGTGTGTGTGTGTGTGTGTGTGTGTGTGTGTGTGTGTGTGTGTGTGTGTTGCAATCTAGCTTTCAGATTTTGCTGACTTTTTCAGATAATCAAAGAGGATGTCAAAAGTGATTATCACTGAAATATTCCCTCAATGCCTGGCTCTGTCTTCAAAATGATTGCTTCAATCTGCTCCTCCGTGGAGAAGAGCAGTCTTGTTCAGACACAGGCTCTCATTTCCTCTGACAGTACTTAACTGTGCAAACAGCACAGCCTGCTTGAGGGAGTGAGCTGCTTTTGGCTTTCTCTGCTGATCAATACAGCCATAAATTTACAGAACAAGAAACCAAGGTCTCTGGGCTGGTTAGTGTTTCAACACACAGCCTGAGGCTACAGAAGGGTTAGTAATGATCTGCGTGATCGCAACTGACAGAGCAAGGTTGATAATAGGAAAGAGCCATCATAACAGCTAAGCAGATTAAGGAGATGGAGGCATCATTAAGAGCTTCTGCTTTCTTAAATGTCCAGTCTCAGCAGTTCAAAGAGGAGTTGAATCTAAACTGATTTAAGAAAAAGCAGGCTGGTTGCAGATATTTATGTCTGCTTCTGATAAAATGTTGAAAATGCATTTTTGGAAGCAGACTCCTGTGGGATTTTAGTCTTCTCAACCTGCAAGCTTGAAGTTTCCTACTGCATCAGTCAGATGCTTGTTATAAGAGTTGCAATAAAGATCTAAATTGAATTAAAAGTTAACTTAAGTGGTAGTTATATGGCAGCCACACTCTTAAAATATGTGTCACTGTATAGTTAAATGGTAAATCATTTTCTGTAGACCGGATGTAAAGGATGAACTAAAGTAACCTGGAGTGCGACTTAAAGGCAGTGAGGAAGAGCCTTAAAGAGCCATATAACTAATGGCTTCTATTGTTGAGTCTGTGGTAGCTGTATCTACTTGTGGTCACTAATGGCTCCAACTTACCCATGAAAGCAATGGCTAAATGCCAAACTCTGTTTCAAAACAACTATTCGCAGATCAATGGATAAATCAGTTGTTAAAACCAATATCAGCACTTTACAAATTACCCATCATGCTGGTTTTAGGAGACTTTTTTTTCTCTGTCTGTTTCTTTCTGACAAAGGATTTACTCCTTGCTGGCCATTAGATAGAATTTCTATCGATTGAGCTCTGTAGTGAATTCATTCTTCAAACCCTAAGGCGGTGTCTATCTCATATATTTTTATATGTGATCCAGACTGAGATAACATCTATAGGGTGGTGGATAAATTGCAAACAAAATGTCCTCCAGAGCATAAATCCTCTGCTATTACAAAACTGACACAAACATTTTGTGGTTTTTATCATGTCCTCCTTTGACTTCCTTTTGGTTGCTTGCCATGCAATATGGAACAGTCATGATGAAAGGCAGGTGACTACTTATAACTGTGGTAATCCTCTGGTTTACCCTAAACCTGCACGACTAATGATAATCCCATCAAGCTCAGTTATACTCCATGTCCTCACATGCTAATTGGCTAATGTTATCAATGCTGACATGCTAAATATAGATAAACATTGTCACTGTGAGCAGGTTGAGTTGAGCATAGAGCTCAAAGTCCTGCTGTCTGGTTTGGGTCTAGTGTAACCAGCTTTTGATTTGGAGTAAAAAAAATATTAACAACGAGTCAAAAACCTGTTATTTTTCCTTCATTTTAGCAGGAATACCCAGGCTGCGTGCAGCCCCACTGAACTATCATGCTGGCCTGTATCCAGAGACGGCAGAACTTCTCATCCCAGAGTTTGGCCTGCACACCCAAAAGCCTTGATGTTCAACCCCCGCCGCTACTGCTGCCAGTACCACCACTGCAGCCATGTGCCCACAAAGGTAAGTCTGTCCCAAAGCAGGAGACATTTAGTCCAAGACAAACAGCATAGTTTGATATTAGTGGGAAAGAACACAGGTTTAAGATCACTTCAAAATGTCAGTCTCACTTCTCCTTTAGCTTGTAAAGGTCATGTTCTTGCACATAATGTTACTTTCCAAGTCCACTTAAAGATTTAGATAGTTGTAGCTTTGATTTAAGCTTTTGAGAAGCTTTTGGAATCAAAGTAATGCACCTCTTGATGATGATTCCTGCTAATTGGGTCAGAAATCAACGTGCTCCTGCAGAGAAAATGCATGCAGGTCAAAATGGACTGAAATTGCAGAGTTAATCAACTCTCTCACACGGGCTACTAACGATGCTTGCATTTTCTTGCTTCCTGTCAGTGCTGTTTGACCTTCATCTTGACTGATTATGCAGCCTTTGTTGAAAGGTTAGGTGGGTGTCTCTGGGCCTGGGATTTGTGATTAGATTTCTTTTAATTAAATGATTACATTTAGCATGTTTGCAGATTTAGATCCTGTGTGACATCTGATCCTGTCAGGTTTTGCGACATTTGTGTTATCTGTGCATTGATCCAAATTGCATAGTCTTCGTCTTTCAAGTCTTCATGACATTAATGGGGTGTATTAATTTATTGTTCTTCCGCTTATTAACTATTGTGGGAAAATTACTGGTGATTCTGGTTTGATGCTTCTGGGTATTTAAGATCTCTACATTCTAGTTCTTTATCTCTTGAATCATGAAACCTGACGTACTGTCTTTTTTATGCAATGTTTCACCTATGAAAGAAAAGCTCCTGCAAGCTAACTGGGATTATTGGAAATTTAGCGGCATTGCACATATCGTTGCATGCAAAACTGTGGTTTGTGTGAAATTCTACAGACATATTTGCTCTACAAAGGGAGGTGTGTCGTACATATGGCCGCTATTGATGCTTCAAATCATTTAAATGATTTTATTTGTATTCTTATTTTGTAGCTCTGATATATTAATGTCAAACATGACAGGAAAAAAATGAATAAAAAGAGTAAAACAGAACGATAAGAAGGATAGGGGGTAAAGAAACAAAAGAAAAGAAATGATCTTTTTCAGCATTACAACTGTGCACATCTGTCGCATTAGAGTGAATGTAGAGTGAATACATTAGTAATGCTGTCAGTATGTGTTTGGTTTGCTTCCATCATCCCAGATATCTTCCCATCTAATGCTACGCACTTTATCATTCACTGAGTACAGTTTTAGGTAATGCATTTCGGTAAAAGGAAAAAACACATTGGTATTTTCAGGTTTAATGATGCTGTGCTAATCAGGTTTCGGAACCTAACACCTGCACATTCACACAGGTGTTTTCACTTATTCTAGATAATTGGACTTCCTCTCAGGTTGAGGTTGAATGGGGCCGTACTGGGAGTTTACTGCAGTCACCAAACCTTGCAAACTGTAGTTAAAAGATTTATAAAAGCTGTTGTGATCCAACAGGTGCAACAAACAACACAACAGCCAGTGGGATGTTTAGTAAAATACCATAATCATGTGTTTTAAACAGCCAAAATGAAGCAAAAACACTTTTTATTGCAAGAGGCTGTGTAGTTAATTAATCTCTCCTTTTATTTAGTTGTAGCTACGCCGTGCATATCCAACTACAAAAAAAAAATGTTTATGCTCTATCAACTCATCTCTCATATCCCCGGGCAAAATACCTCGTTGTTATTAAATATTAATTGGGGAACAGTAGAGCACATGTCCGCTAAATGTTGGAACAGAAGGGTCTAGTATGCCTCAGGCAGAACCAGAGATGTATTTTCCATCCTGTTTACCTGCAGGGCCTCCACCCCTTTTGATTTTTATGTACTGCGACTGTGCATAGTGCAGCACCATCCAGCTCGACTCTGACATTTTGAGCACAGCCACGGGGAACAGACTCCTGATGAGAGCTCAGTCTGTGTGGTCCAGGCTTCTTCATTAAATGAGCCGGTGCTGGATCAAGTAAATGGGGACAGTGTTTAGCCACTGCTGTGCTTTTTAAAGCCATTTCCATTTTTAGATATCAATAAATGGAAGGATTAGAAAAGATAGCTCTCTCTTTCCTCGTGTCTCTCCCTCTCAGCTGCATAAACCCATGTGAATATTTCTGAGAAACGAGAGTTATGACGATGAGAATAAATACGAACTGTGCTCTACTTCGCTATCTCAGGCTGAAAGCAGAAAGAGTGCTTTTTTCCCACGCTTCTGGCCTGTGCTCTCACTGGCTTTGAGAGGCAAAACTTTGCCCAAGCTGGGCCAAGCGGCACAGAAACAAATGAATAATGACACGGGTGCAAAGAAGTACTCGCCAGAGCCTCCTCGAGCACACATAGCTAAGTGTTGAACCCCGAGGTTACACTGTTCTGGGAGCACCATCCATATAGAGGTTGCTGACATGGAAGGAAGGAGGCATGTGAAAATGGGGGTGAATGAGCGTCTGTGTTTTTCGTTTAGGGTGTTTACCAAGAGAGTTGGCAAATGGAGAGGCTAGTGTGAGGGGAACTTAATAGCACATGGCTCTGGAGTTAGCATGTCATGTCATGTGTCCTACAGCAGGGTGAAATGCAGAGAATCAGCTGTCAAATCTGTTGTTCGGGTTGATAGGATGTATTGCACAAAATGCAGAAAACTTTGGCTGTAATTGATGTAAGTTGTCAGTGGTTGTGGCATGCACAGCCGTCCTCAAATTTATGCATAACCTTGCAAAATTCAAGGCGAAATTCAACATAGTCATTTAAATAACTGGAGACTGAGGAGACATTTGCTAAATTATACCTAAGTGAGTTAGGGCGCTGTGTTTTGGATTTAATTGAGTTCAAAAGAATGGGAACAAAACAGTCTCAGATGAATTTGAGCAGTTTGCTGATGAGTGGTGGGTCAAAATACTCAACAGGTTCAGAAGTCTGACTGAGAGTTATAGAAACATGACGGTTTATTAGTGATATCAACTATTTTAGTTCATCATGTTTGTTTTCTTGTTTTTTTTAATATCTCTTTTTAAAAAAGCAATTTAATCATTTTCATACATTTAAAAAATATAATTATTACTTCTGTCATTTTATATTATAGTGACAGCTATTTTTTTCACCCTTCTTAATGAATTTTCTAGTGTGGCTAACCAAAGTGCTTCACGGTACAAACTGCATTCACACAGAGCTTTTTTTTTTTGTTTTGTTTTGAATCCCTCACATGCAGAGCATATCTCCGCTAAATGTGATGGGAAATTCCACATGTTCCTCAAAGACATATTCACATGCAGATCTTAGCAGCCAGGGATGAAACCCACAGATTTGTGATTGGTGGATGACTACCGTTCCGCCTCAGTGGCTTCTGCACAGTCTTTTACTTCTTATCAAGGAAGCGGACACTTTTACGGAGAGCTTGACATCGATCCAAACCAAAGTAGTCCATGAAAAAGTCCCTTGACATAATCAGTGTAGATAATGAATTGGACTTTCAGTTCCAGTGGTGGGATTCCTAAAATGACTCCTGCTCTGGCTGTTTTACAACAAATTGGTGCCATGGCATTTGTCTTTAGATGGTGGGACTTTTTTAGAATCCTTTTTGTGCCTCAAAACTGATCAATGCAGCTTTAAAATGTTTATTGAATGATTGACATGCAGTGTCTGAAATTTGAAACAGCTGACTAAGAGGAATGAATCTTTTTCACCTTTAAGGGGCTCGTTTAGTAGGAGACCCCAGGCAGCTGCTAGTTTAGTTGTTTTTCCGGCTAAGCGGCAGATAGTCGATCAGAGAGGCTTGTCTCAAACGGATGAATGAAGGCAGGACCAATTAATTATATGGTTCTAATGACCGGGCTTATTGGACCAACTGGGTGCATAGGAGAGGTTGTCATGGTAACAGCGAAATGGGTGTTAAATGCATTGTGTGCACTGAGCTTGGTGTAGTTATTAAGGTAGACCAGAGTATTTTAAATATGAGGATTATTGGTGTGGTAAACAAGTATTTATGCCCGCTGAGATGTGCTGTTCTGTAATTAACTGCCAGTTTTCAGTGCCATGTTCCTGCTGAGGATTTGACACAAGTAAACAAGTTATCTTGCCCAAGTGTTCGAGATAAGTCCTTAGCCTAACATCAAAGACCTGTGGGATTTTTTTTTCTTTTTTGGCTGGCATCTCTGCCAATGTGTAGGGATATATTTTAGTTTTATCTCATGTGGGAATCATATCTAGCAGTCATTGTAATCGTTTCCTTATGTTCTCCCTCTGGGTATGAAGTGGTTGAAAGCTGCTGTTTTGGAAACCCAATAAGCTTGTCCAACTCCCGTTTCAGCCTAGCCTCTGGGATTTATTTTTGCCCATAAATTAGTGATTAACTCAAACTGCTCCAAAACAATGAGGTCTCTGCTCTAATCTGTGGGGGAAATGGCTTCAAGTGTGACCACGGGAAAAAGATTAGCCAGTTTAAAGTGGCAGAAAGCATTGAGTGGTACTACATGTGGGTGGAATGAAGGCTATGAACGGCCATGAGTGTACATACATCACTGCATGATTAAAAACCGTTTTATTGCTCCTTTTTATATTTTCATGCTAATGTTTAGCTCACAAAGGAACACAACATATAATAAATTAGGTTTATTGTTGTGATTCAGTGTTTATAACTGGGGCCTCTCCACCCCCAATCCTTTCTTTCCCAGCATGTCCCCTGCATGGAAGGAGGAAATCAGGATTAGGTGTTTCCTATGAAAGTGTGCCAGTTTTGCTTGGTGCCAAAGCAGTTCGGGAGCATGGTTAATGCGTCAAACCCATTTGAATCAGGAAAACACTGAAGCGTGGACATTTTAAATTGATCGTGATTCTTGCTGCATCACACGTTATTGCCATTTTGCTCATTTTTAGGAAAAATACAAATACAATCAAGGTTTTCAGTCCTGCGTTGCTCACCTCAGTAAGCCCTGAAGGAAATGCTGAAAGGTTAAAGAATGTTTAAGTGCTGCAGGATGGCTTTGGCCAACGCTGCTTTTTGATAAATAAATAAATAAGAGAGGTTCCTGTTATTTTTTTGTGCTGCCTCTGCTCGCTGTCAGGGCTGAGGAGAGATACACCATGCAGGCTCCAGGTTCAGGTTGATTAAGTGCTTAAGGTCAGACTGCTAATTATCTTCCTGTCATTCCTTACCTCACCACACACAGCTGCCATTTTCCTGTTGTCATGTGAACAACCGCATATTTGTTTTCATTTCTTATCTTTATTTTACAGCTCATTTTCTTGTGTGAATACAACTCAAATCACTGGAGAAACTTAAACATATCTTTAAAAACTTGACAATCTGGAGTTAATTCCGTCATAAATGAATGTTTTTAAATGGGTCAACAACATTGAATTGCAAAGGAAGCATTTTGCATTTTCTTCTGATTGTAATTCTTCACTGCTGAGAAATCCTTGTGATCTCTCACCACAGGATGCAAATGTAAATAAGCTGTGACCACTTCAAGCAAAAGCTTGTTTTTACACGTGGATTCACTTTGGTTTCGAGAGATCTGGGGGTCACCATCACAGAATCTTCCTATGTCAAGTCTCTACCCGCATCAGTTTATGAGCCAGACTACACAACATTAAAACTATCAGCATAACGCTGCAAGCCAAGTCCATCATACTTCATGCACACCTTCACAGGTCGCCCCCTGTGACTCTCACACTACCATTGCAAAGTAGATGGCAAAATGTCTAATATTTCAGGTGAGCTAAATAAATTAGCAAGCATACTTATAGTCTCGCCAAAGCTGTTAGCGGTTGCTTAGCAGATTCCAGCATCAAGGCCAGAGAAGCTGTGAAGGTTGTGCAAAGACACCTTTCTGATATTCATTTAGGATCAGAGCTATGACTTCATGAGCTGGTTATCTCCATCTATTTTTTACTTTAAACCTCATTACCACGGTTACCAAACAGTCATAATAGGAATTGCATGCTTTGGAAGTTTTTTGATTAGCTTTTTTTTCTTTAAATATATATGGCTTAAGAAACTGATGCTTAATGCATTATCACTGATACTAATAGCCCTGATGATGAGGGTTTGGATGGAAAAGCAGCCTTTACACAGCAGGCTTGGCTAACTGAACAGCTTTGAAGAGAAATTTGACACATCTCGGTGCTAGATTGTTATAAATGAGCCACACATTTTAGTTAGGACTGAATACCCAGGTTCAGTCCTAACTAAAATCCTGGAAGATGGTGAAGAATGACTTCAAGATCTGCTCTCATTACAGCTACAACATGCTTCAGAAAAGCATGTAAACATCTCGTGTGGTGCTCAGTTTACCACAGTATGGTGCTGCAATTTACTGCTATTTAACACTACTGATTGCTATTAAACTCCCCAAGATTGAGATACTTACCTCTGGCTGTAATTGAGAGCAATTTTAATGCTGATCATGCTGATTTCAGATGTGACTTCACATTATGCAGTAATCAGGATTTCTATCAGTATAACCAAAAGTGATGCATTTTTTTAACTTTTATTTTTTCTTTTTTTTTCTGCACATGTCACACAGTTGTGGTGCTCAGATGATAAATGTGAATGCAGAGTGCCTATTTGCTAATGAGGTTTCCATAGTGCCACATTAAGGCAGCCGCAGTGGGAAGTGCAGCTGTGTTGTGTCTCCATAGCTCTGACAGGGCTGTAATCTGTGGACTAACAATATCAGACACCCTGTGAAGACGTGTTAGCATTCAAAGTGTTTGAAGTGCTTGTGGAGCGGCAAGCCAGTCACACCACGAAGGGCTTAGCGTTCACTTTTTTTTTTTTTTTTTTTTTACCCAATGAGAAATGGTTAAAATGTCAGGTTTAGGATTGTTTAGTCAAATTATCTATCGCTAGTAAGTGCAAAACATTTCACAAGGCAGAAAAAATGGTATCAATCTTGTTGTGTGGTGATGCAAAGAGTCATTTTTAAATGTGCCATTGCTTCAAGTCATCTAAGCTCCTTTCAGGTGGTTATGATCCGTTTCCTCTTATCTTTTATGGTCATGAATTATACATTTTTAGCCAAAAGCCAGAAATTGTTATTACAGCTGGCTTTTCCTGTTACCTCCTTTTTCACATGCAAAATTATGGGAAAGCAGAGAAGAGCGAGCTCACATCTTGATGTTGCATACAGTACAAACACCTCTCCAACATCCCAGATGTCATTGTTTTCTATAGCAGCAACTACGCTGTGATACATAATAAGCAGTGTTTTGCTTTGTTGTATTTCTCTCCAGAATTCATTCATGCTCCTGGCACCATGGCGCGTTTTCCTTCTGCTCTGCTGGGAGACTGTTGGATGAATTGAACACTCCACCTTACCTCTTTCTTCCATTTTAAACACCCAATTTATTTCTTACGCGAGGTGGATCTTGTAGATTGACTCATTTTCACAGTCGGGAGGCTCACTGTAGGCCTGAAATGAAATGAACTCCCAAATCAATTTCAAATGGGAACAACGAGCGAGCTCTCCCCCCCCTACCCGCCCCGCATGGCTGGAATTGGTTTTGTTATTGAAAATGAAATGAAGTGTTTTGTTTTTATTTTTTGCCCTTTATTGCAGATTACAGCCTTGTTCTTTTTGCCTGCTGTGATTTCCACTTACTCACGTGTGGTCCAGGTTAATTTCTCCGGCTTTTCTTTTCTTTGTCAGAAATTCCATAAAAGTGTCACTCTGAAAGCTGGCTGTAATTTCTACCAGGTGATTTATTGTGTTTTAAATGAGGCACATATTCCAAATTTGTTTTTTAGTGTCTAGGAGTTAAGCAGCCATGAAATAGCCTGAACAAGTGTTTAAATCCAATCTTAGTTTGTCCTGTCTGCTTTCCTGCACACATTTCAATCAGTGGTGCTCGTCATGGTTTCTCTCCTTTTACTGCGCAGCTTGTGCCACAGGCTTTTACACTAGATTCAGTCCATTTTATAAAAGCTTTAAGTGGGAAAAACTTACATTTGCAGGAGCTGATGATGTCTGGGTGATTAGAAATGTTAACATTCAGGCTAACTATGACATCTTTTCAACATTTTATGTAAAATATTTAGAACAGAATGCAATGATTTGCTAATCTAATATGGAGACATTTTACTTGCTCAAAATTAGCTCATTGTTGTTTGATGGCAGAAAAAATGTGTTTTAAAAAAAAGATAGGGTAATCTTTATTTCTGTAGCATCCCTTGTTGCTTAACAACAGTCTGTAAACACCAGAGAATGGAGGAGAACAATTACTGGACTGACTGGAGAGCAAATCATTGCATTCAGTTGCCATCATGAATGGCCTGTAAAGCTACAGTCATCATAATCCACATTCTCTTTCTAACACAACATTCCTCCTGAAATACGTTGTACACCTGCTTTATCTAGATTCCTTGTTGGAGTTGATGACATCAGTGTGCAGTTTTATCACTTTTGTTTGTCACACATTGAAACAAACAAGGCCGAGTATGGAGATTAATTCTTCATTTTTAATAGCGGCCAGCTGAAACCTCGACACGTCCACGAGTCAGACAGCAGGTGACAAATGGTTCAGCTGGCAATATGTGAGAAAAATGCAGTCATTTCTAAGTATTAGAACATATTCTAGTGAACAGCCACTAAGTTTTTAGCCTTTCAAAGAGTTAAGGGTAATTGTGAGTGAATTATACATAAAAATGTCACCAGTTTGAAAATGTTTACTAGTCTTTTTCCACGTTTAACCACAATGTATTTATTGTTATAATGGATACAAACACACAACAATCTCTTTACTTTCTTTAAATCTTCTAATTTGTGTGTAAACTAATTACAGATTAAGCAAAGAATTAATTCCATGAAGCGCAGATCTAACCGAGCTAAAGGCATCTCTCTGCGTAAAACGAGTTTATGACTCGTTGATGTCCACCATTATCTCCTAAAACAGTTCTGAGACTGTAAGGGAGAAAACAGAAACACAGGACTTCTCTTGGCTGCATGTATTCTGATCTCTCGTATTTTTTTTTTTGTCTGCTTTCTTCTCAGGCGAATCATCCTCCATGGTTTCTCGGTATCCATCTCCTGCAGAGTTGGATGCTTTTGCCCAGAAAACTGCCAACAACCCACTGTCCATCAAAATCTTTCCGTCTGATGTGCGTGTGCCACAGCATAAACAGCTTAACAAGACTGTCAATGGCTTAGACACCACAGGGCAACACTGCAGCCCATACTCGCATCCACACTCTGGAGGATACCAAGGTTTACTTGCTATTGTCAAAGCCTCTGTGGTGGTCAAAGGTGTTGTGAAAACCTCTGAGGGCAAGAGGACTAAACACGCAAACTCCCAGACTTCTGTGGCACCGTATAATAATCCTGTGAATAATGGCTACACGGGCAGACATGGGCACAAGGCCTATCATATAAGCTCATGTAAACCCCCTGATGTACCCATTGAAACTCTTTGTTCTACCGCAGGAAGGGCCTCTGGAGATCAGAGCCTGGCCCCCCAGTCTGAGCTGGCAGAGGTTCAAAGCCTGATGAGGCAGATGAGCAGGGTTCCGCACAGCCAGGCCCTGCAGCTGGGGGGAGAGGCTCGAGCCAGCCCCTCGCTGCAGGCTGTGGCTGCGGTGGCGCATTCAGATTCAGATTTTGTTCTGGGAGTGCCGCCCCAGAGCAGTCTGGCCTTTGCGGGGGCAGTGCTACCTACACAGAGCGCAGACACGGCCAAAGCTGGATACTTAGAGAGAGGAGACTACACAGTGTGGCAGCACAAAGCTCCAATTCAGCAGCCGTCCTATCAGCAGGGAGCAGTGAGGATGTACAGCGCAAGTAACGGCTCTCAGGGGCACAGAGGAGCAGAAGCTGGGGTTGGTCAGTCTCCTGAAACCTGCCTCCCTTTACCGTGCTCCTCACAGCTGTCGTATAGATGCCACCCTGGAAATATGGAGCGACTTAACAGCTCCTCTCTCGGTCGTACTGCCATGCAAGGGGAGCGGGCGATTGGACAGTACTTTGCTCCTCTTTGGGACAACCCTAACAGCGACTGTTATTCCTCTCAGGTGTTGGCACCGGGTACATGTACAGCCAGGCCTAGAGATCACCCTCATTTCCACCCAAACCAACACCATCAGCTCCACCCTCCTCTTCCTCCTCATACCCAGGCTTACAGCACAGACCAAAATCTCTCCTGTGGGCTCCCTAGTTTCAGTCTGTGCCACGCTGCAGTACTCAGCAGCAGCCTGCAGTCTCTGGAGTGCCTCATCAGTGAGATCCACCCTCCTTGCATCAAAGAGCGCATGCTGGGCCGTGGATACGAAGCCATGGGGATGCCTCAGCAGCTGGAGCAGCAGCAGCAAGCCCACATTCAGCTACCCGTCTACAGATAAGACGAGGCGCAACCTCGCCGTGGGACACTGGGAAGACTTTTTCTTGACAACGAAAGTATCTGTTTAGACATCCATCAGAAAGATATGCCTTTTTTTAGTTTGTGCATGTATTTGTAGGCTTTGTGTTTGTATGCCAGAAAAAAAAAGGTAAACGATAATCATGACTTGAGATTAAAGGTTGAGGCTCCGGACTTTTCACGTTTTATTTTTATATCTTTAATGGCCGGTGTTGTTGATTTAACACTGAAGCTGAGCACCTGATCGCACTTGTGTTTTAATATTTACTGTATATTTTAAGTGATTTTTTTTTTGTAGGTCTGAAATGGAAACACACAGAACTGAACTGACTGAGGAGGAACATGTCAAAATATACACACCCTAAAGCTGAGGAAGACCATTAATGTTTTTTTGTGCTTCTGTTGTGTGTTTTTTAACAATTTGAGAAGGAATGTCACTTTGAACAATTGGTTGTTGATTGCTTTGTGAATTTTTATTTCCCACTTAACTGGCACCCTTCAGCTTTTTTTTTTTTTTTTTTTTATCATGATGCAACACTCATAGCCACTGTAGGGGGGGTGTAATTTTACATATAAATGTGAATATCTTTTTTCTGTAATGTTTTTAACATCTTAACTGATCTGGTGTCATCACGCTCAGCTCAGATTGTTTGGACTATTGCATATCCAAATCAACACTGGCTTCATTCCGGCCAAGTAAAACGTGCCCTCTGGTTGTGCTTTTTACCATTTTTAAATCTCATTTCTCTCAAATGAAATATGGATATTCTCTGGAAGGTGACTGCTTCATGAGATTTGTGTAATAGAGTGCCATGTTGGAGAGCAGGAAGCCTGAATCTATTAGTGTCTCCTGTGTAGGGCTATATTATCTCTGGTATGAGATGTGTGACTGAGTAGTACTTTGTGTGTCTGCGATGGTTCTGTAATGCTATTTATTTATGTCAGCCTGGTGAGTTATATGACAAACTGTCTCTATAATTATAAAGTGCAATTATTATATATGAACATGTGAGCGCTCTCAATGAATTGTGACTAAAACAACTAGTTTTTGCAATGTATGACCTTAGTCCTCCCCCAGTTTTTTGAGTCTCTTCTTAATAAGGATTGTCAAGTAAATTAAATTTTCTAAACCCAGCATATGCTGTGTTTAATGTGCATTCAGATTTCTTATGTGGCAAACATGTGATCTTATTATATTCATGAATGATAAAGTAGTTGTGGAAAGCAGTTTTTTTTTTATTGCAGAGGGATTTAAAGCTTAACCACCAGCCAAGTCCTTCTTTTTCATCATTTTGGTAACATCCATCTTTTCACCAAAGATTTCAGCTCTGTAATGTGATGTAAGGCAATCGTTGGGTGAAACACATTGGACGTGTTCCTTTATAAATGATGCAAGCTGAAAGTGCTAATTTTCTTATCACTGTGAATTATGTTAGAGCAGATGGAAGGGCAGTGCTTGAGGCAGGAGCCGCTGAATACTTCAAAGTACATATGTAAATGAAAATGCGCAGGCCGTTTCCTTTAGATATTACATTTTTCTGTAGGAATATTGTTATTTTAGAAATGGGCTGACTACTACCCTGTTTCTGAATTGTAAATCTTCATTTCTGTGTCTGGCTGCACGTCTTTATGTTGCTTCATTTGCCCTAAATTGGATGCAGCACAGCTCAGATCAGCATGGACATAAAAAGCAGTTAGTTTAAGCAGCTTATTAGAAACAAATAACATAGATGATGTGAATAATGGCAAGAGAAGCCCAGTTGAGAGTAAAACTGGAATTGATGACCTCATTTCAGATAGCAAATATGTCAGAGTGAAAGGTCAGTGGTTTTGTCATTGAGCCACTGTTGCAAACGAGTTGTGCTCTTTAGTCTGTTGTGTTTTGCCTTCCTATCAGGCAGGACTGCTGATATACCTCCAGGATTACAGACGTGTTCTTCTTATTCAGAGACGATTAGCTCAGGCTCCTCTGGGAGAGGAACCAGAGCTAGTCCAGCCTCTGGGACACACTTCAGATAAGCAAGAGTGGGCAGAGGAAGAGGATGGCTGATGTGGAAAATTAGCATACATGTGGATGAAAGATTTCACTTCAATGTCAAAGTCTGGAAGGAAAAAAACAGCAATTTACCTTAAAATAAGTCTGTAGAGTAACTAATATCCATAAATGAATTGAAGTGATTTCCAAAAACAAAAGAAGCTGGAATTAATTTTACAATATTACCAATATTACAATACTAACGTCAATAAATCCAATCAAACATGAGCAAATACCGCCACCCAGTGGATGTTCTTTGAATATTTTATTTTTCTGCTTAAAAAGTTCAAATTAACCAATTTTAAAACACCAATGATTAAATAAAATTCATACAATCTATTTTACACATGACTTCTTTTTTCTAAAATGAATAAATGCTCTGAAAAGATCATATGTTTGGATGAATTATATCAACTAAAAATGGGCAAAAGAACACTACTATCAAGCACATATAAAAATAAGTATAAATGTCTGCAGAGAAAAACAGAAGGTAAAAAACTATTTCAAACACATTAGTGAGGGACTTTCTTAAAATGACTACTTTTAATTCAAAAGTAATTTTAAATCGAAAGTAATTCAATTTTTAATTCAACCACACTAAGGCACAGTGTTATATTGCAAAAAGAAAATCCAGGGACAGTGAAAATAAGTGAGGGCTCAGAAAGCAGATTAGTCAAGAATGGAAAAAACTGAATGAGTATCTCTTCCATAATTGACTAGATTTACTGTATTTGTTTTTCATGATGAAAATCTCTTGCCATAAAGAAGCAACGCCCTGCAGTTGCATAACCCTGGTTAAGAACAGCTGGACTGTTACTGTCAACAATCCTGCAAAGACTTGGAAATAAACAGAAAAACAAAACAATTCCAGCAACAACATTTCTTTAAAATTAAGGCATTAGCATAAATTAAAACCAGACACAGATACAAAATCCACAAAGCCATAATTAAACCAATAAATACCAAAAAAAAAAAAACTGTTTAATAAAAAAAAAACACTTTAAAACCTTCATCCAGCCACGTTCAGCTACATTAAACTGTGTAATCCAGTTCTGCACCCAGATCTGTGTACATGTCATAGATGGCGTCTACAGTGGTGGTGTAATTTACCAGGAAATGACGCACATTTGCCAGACAGTCCTCCTCTTTCACTTCCTCTCCTTTAGATAGTGCCTTCAGGAAGTTTGATCTATAGGGAGCTGCAAGTAACGCCGCCTGGAGGAGGTCACAATTTTAACAGAAAATCTTATTCAGAAGCAGAAATAGGTAGATGATCAAAAAGATGACACTCACATTGTTAAAAATGTTAGCTCACAAAAAAATATGTGGATAATTTTCTTTGTGGATAAAAATTCTATGTAATGTCATAATATGCACTGTTCTAAAGAGGAAGACTAATTTGATCATTCAGAATAAAAAAACAGTGTGCAAATATGTCAACCTTCAGTCCCACATGAAGGGTTCAGCTCTACTGCCATAAGATGTGCTACACATCTGTGTAGTACTAAGAAATGCATTCAGCCTGATCCTAAATGCAAGGTTATCCCGAGACTCTTAGTAAGCAAGAAGGATTGCTGCTAGTCTGGTTTCTAATGGACTCACACACCTGCAATCCTGCTAGTCTGTTCTTTGGTCTGATGGGATACAACTAGAAGCTAGATATTGTGTTTGTTTCAAGTGCATGTGAAGCTTTTTATTCATGAATAAGCTGAAGAGAAGATGCTGACATTTTAAAGGTCAGGAATGTTTGGTCAGTCTGGCTATAGGTCCCTCCCAGTTCTTCATAATGGTCCAACTGGCCTAATGCATACCTTCAATCAAATCAAACGTACTTAAACCTTTCGAAAAGTTGTCTTACTGATTTTCAAGGTAATCATACCATAATTATTACACTAATTATACTAACACTTACTTGGTACTTGAAAAGAAAAAAAACTACAGGTTTGTCTGAGTTTATAAGAACATCTAATAAATACAGGGGAAGAAAAATGTGGAAACTTGGGAAGAATAGTTGAAAATGTCTTGCAGAAGACATTTTCCCATCAACGCTGAAATAAGAGTTGGAAACATTTCTCTTACTTTGAAAATTTTTTGGACAATAAAGCCGTGGTATTTCTTCAGCGCTTGTTCATATGCTTTGGTGATATTGACGCTCATGTAGTTGGGGTAGTTCTCATCTCTTTCTCCATCAGCCAAACTTTGCAATAGGACCTGTATAAAACGGAGACCCCTGCAGGAAACGCCCGGTATTTAGAGAATTAATGCATGCGTGTCAGTAGCTGTAAGAAGACATCTAACCGTTTGAGGGTGCGCACCTCTTCAGCCACATCAGGGCTAATGTTGCTCCTACTTTAGGCCAGACTTCTTTGTGCTCGTCTCGCTCTGCCTCCAGGATGTCCTGCAGGGTTGCATACTTTGCAGGATCTTTTACATAAACAGCTCTTATTTTCTGAAAGAGGAAAAAAAGGACATTTGTTTTGAGTTTGCATGGAAGAGTTGCACCTCTCCCCCCATCTCCAAGCTTCTATTTGAATCCATAACAGTAATAGGAAAATACACATCTGTATCTCACCATTATATTGCCATTAATGTCTGATTTGATGATTCCAAATACTTTTGATCCCAAGCAGTCTGTAAGATAAAGACATTTGAGAGCACAGTAATAAAAAATTAATTACTTCATGGCACATGTTCCTGATAAGAGAGAGAGAGTCGGCCATTTAAAAAGAATAAATGAAGGGGGGGTGGGGGGTCTGTCAATGTATAATCTGAGCAAAGTCACAATGAGGTCAATGTATGTCTTGTCCAATGTATAAACAAAGAGTTTCTCTATAATGAAAAACCGGCGCAGCTGGTTCCGAATCTCACCCCCCGTGACCCAAGCAACATTTCTGTTGTGTCAAATACACCCCCCCCCCCATTCTAAAAGAGTTTCACCGGAATAAGACAAGTGTCGACTCGTACAATAGACACCAGGAAGGAGACCAGGTCTGCCAAGTAGCAGCGCCGTCTCGCGCAGTCACCTGATGCGCGCTGTGTAAGAGTTCAGGTACAGAAAACACTCACCGAAAAAGGAAGGAAGATAAGAAACGTTGTCCAGGAACGTCTTTGTGTCGATTGACTTGTTAGCAGGGAGTTCTGCAAACTGGTTTTCCAGTAAGAGAGACATGGTGCTGGCTCGCGCGCGCCCAACAGATCAGTAGTCGCGAGCTGCAGCTCTCGGCTAGAGAACCCGGAACTGTGTGAGATTGGGTGGAGAAGCGACCAGCCCCCTCTGTCACTTCCACTCTAGTCTTCTCTAACAGGTGGGAAATAATACACAGACATGCTATAAAGCATGACAAAGCAAAAAAAAAGCCCCGCAAATAGGTTGAGGTATTAATTATAGTTTATTTTTTCCTTTAATTTCAGGCAGGGATTGTTTTCAACGACAGAGGCAGTGGTGAGCTACAAATCTACCAGTTTGACACCAGAATGGAAGAAACTGAATAAGTGCACTTCTAATGAAACTCAACAACTGGAGGTTGCATGACTGGGAGAAAACGGACTAATATTACAGAAAAATGCCAAGTAGCTATACACTTTTTTAAAGTGTAATAAATGTGTGGCAAGATAAATGCAGTACAATAAAACTACTCACAAAATAACGAGGGATGCTAAACTTTTGGATGAAACTTATAGAAAACGTAATAAGTCGATGTTATGTTAATATATAATGAATGTAGGACATCTCAGCAGAATCATGTGATAATTCCTTTTTTCACATTATTTACTGAAACAGACTAATTTTTTTTACATAATTTGCCTAAAAGTCTGTTTATACTTTGGTGGCCAAAATATATTTTCTTATAGATTTTACAGAGAATACCACAAATATTCAGATTTTTTTTATATATATGGTAATTTCCTTTTCATACATTCCATCTTTCCCTAGCATTATTACAACCTGAGCAATACTGGTGTACCTCCAGCTGTGCAGCAAATTCTCTTTCCACCTCTGGTTCAAACTTATCTGGTCACAACACTGATCCACCACAGGAACATTTAGGGCACAGTTACTGTATCATTTGTTGTAAACCACAAGAAGCATGTAAAAAAAATTACAGAACTACAACAAATACACAGAGATCACAAGTTGCCCATAAACTGCCAGCTGACACGTCCCAAACCTGAGGACTGACATTAGCCTGTGAGAAGCACTGTGTTAAACAAATACTTACGAAAATAAACACTGAGCTTTGTTTTAGAGGTATGACATACAGTTCATAAATACAATAGCATTTGGGTTAATCTGATAAAGAGTTGCATGGATACGTACATTTTGCTTATTTGCATAATGCTATTAGAATCAGTTTAAAGTGGATTTCACACAGGCCAGTGAGGCCATCTTGGTGGGCAACTTTGCCCACTCACACACACAAATACTCACACACACCATATATATATGACTTTAACATTATAACTCTAAATGCTAATTGATCCTGTCCCTATAGCCACAACTTTAACTTACAGATGAACAGAACTGATCGAATGACCTGCTGAATGAAGCGCTCATCCTTGCAGGCCTGACGTGGACAGTCGACACACTGAAGCAGTTTGTTTCATCACTTTGTTAGCTAAACATGGATTTTAACTAAGCTGCGTCACAAAGATTCAAGATCACAATATCGCTATCGCCTTTTAAAAAACATTTCAAATGGAAAATAAACCAAAGTTACTGGCGTACATAAAATTTATGTATTGCGATAGACAATTGTTTACCAATTTGAGTAGAAAATAACATATGATAAAAGTTCTGTGAAACTTCTTGCTGTTTAAATACTGTGTGTGTATATTATTCATATATATATAT
>JBAMHX010000021.1:12671600-12683721 GCA_037177515.1 Pseudomugil tenellus
TTTTTTTCTCCTGTGCCTATACATGAAATCTGCAACGTAAGTTTTAACTGATCTTGCTTTTAATTATTTTAATTTGATTTATGATTTTATTGTGATTTTTGTTATTTGTCATTCTTTTGGCCTCTTTAAGTGCAACTTCACTCAATGGCTACAATGATGTATTTAGTTTACGGCTACAGTGAAGTGTGTTTACACAAAAACTTAAAAATGTTATATGTTTTTGTTCATGCTGCCTTTGTTTAAAGTATGTTAAAAATGTTAATTACTGCCCCTTGGCCCTTCTGGAATTGAATCAGGCAATATTTTCCTTCAATATGTGATGTTTTACACTTTTAGGGGTTTTGGTCAAGTGATGTTTAATTTGTTCCAAGCATAGATTTTAACTAAAGTTGCAACACTGTGGGTATGAAAACCTTTTTTTCATACAAAGTGTACAGTATTCCTCTACTGATAATATACGTTTGTATTTTCATAGTACTCCATTGAACCAGCATCAGTCCATTTATGTTTACTTACGCATTTTATTCGCTATATTGTTACATCATAAGGTGTATGAGTATTAGAGGCTGTGCAAGCAACAAACAATCCAATGAAGTGAGAAAAAAATAATGAATGTTTTGTATAAAAATAAACAGAATGAAAGAACTGTAAATATTATTTTCTACCAGGAAAAAGGATAACTGGATATTATCCAATTCGAAAATCAGAAAAATTGTTAAAATATAAATCAAGTTAGGGTCTCTCCATATGTGTTTTAAAAAAAAATAAAATAACTGATTTTGTTGTTAGAAACATACTAAATGCAGTTGCATCACAATGAGCAGATATAATGGAGGATTTCTCTAAAACATAATCAAATAAGAGCATTAAACTTTTGGGATAACAGTGGTGACAGCTGGGAAGCATTAAGACATGACTAACTGGGAGAAGCGACAAGCCTGTAGTTGTAGATGGCATTTCTTACATACTGGTGACAGGGATCTAATTCAGTGGCATTTCTGTCTTGCTGAATGCTTGCATTCATGACCTAAATGTACCGCATTCAAGCACCAATCACCACTACATTTACATTGTTTATGACAGAAGTGCAGACTTGTGATAATGAATCATTGTCCTTTCTGGTAACCATTTGTGAACTGGTCCATCTGGTATAACATTACCAGTTTGCCTGAATTATCCATCTGGTTTATATCAGAAAGAACTAAAAGTTAACTATGTATGTAAATGGGTGAATTCATTCTGTTAATCTAGCTTGATCCAGTATTTCCCAGTTTTCCAAGGCAGCTATTGCACTGGTATAACAACTTATCATTGAGATTTATTTAGTCTTAAGTAAATAAGATAAGGCATTATCAGCATTAGTTTCCAACCATCACTGTGGCTCCGGTTGCGATTAACCACAGTTTTGCCTTTGTGGTTTCGTGTTTCACAGCATAGAAAGAATAAAAAAAAAAAAAAAAACAATAAACTACATAAATAATATACCTGTAATACAGTTTTTAAGGTGTCTTTTAGAGCTCAACACACATACATTTGAACTGTCTGGATATATTGGGGGGTGTCAACGTCATTAGTCAAATGTTTTAGTAATAAAATAAATTCAATTAAAGCAATCAACCAAATCATAATTTGTCAGAGGACATAAATGCAACACATCCAACACAAAGTGATTGCAATCATCTTATCTTAAATATCCAATTACTTCCATCTCATCAGATATCTGAGAGCATGTGCGGGGGTCATTATTTCAAACTGAGAAAATCAGCAGTAAAATGTCCACTATTCCCATTATCTACCTGCAAGCTTACTGACCTTGCTCTGCATCAACCGCAGCTCCTCACTCAGATGACAGTTGACTTTGAGAAGCTGTTGTATCTTGGCTTCCGACGCAGTTAGGGCAGTCTTCACCTCCATAAACTCCTGTACTGTGATTGGTCCATCAGACAGGTCAGAAGACTCTGAGCTCTGCAGGGTAAAAAAAAAAAAAAAAAAACAGGGTAAATTTGATTAATCTAGAAAAGTTTAACATGAAACTCACTAAAAGAAATTCCTTAAAGATTAACCTTGGTCCTTCCATCATTGCAGCTCTCCCCACATATGGCCTCTTGCACCGGATCTTCATCTGATGCCACACTGTCATAATCTGGCTGGTCATTGTCCTGGGTCTCACTGTTATGGCGACTATTTATGGCTTGAAGTATCAGCTCTACATTCTCTGATGGCAGAACACAAGATAAAAGATCAAACAAGTGTAGCTTGAAAACAGAGAACAAGTTTTTGTTTTTATTTAATGGATCCAATATAAATTAATTATGCTTTATATTTACCACTTACAACCTTCCTTGCAAGAATGTGAAAAAATGTCTGCAATGAGCTGTGATAAATGTTAACAATACCAATCCTGGTTACCTTATTTATGTAATAATGATAACAACCAATAGAAGTAGAGGAAAATGATGTAACCCCAAATTGTGTCCACATGCAAAAGAATTCAAGATGTGTTGAAATAAAACATTTTATACCTTTTGGACTCTCGCAGGAATTACCCCACTGCCGTCGCTTAGCGTCTGTTAAAATATCAATAACCAAGGTCGCAAATTCGTGAGCACTAAACCTTGCCAGTTTTTGACGACCCTAAAGAGCAAATGTATAAAAAAAACACAACCAATTAAATATTCAACAGCTTTAAGAGTTTTTGCGCCAAATTAAGTTTTGAAAGAGAGAAACAACAATTACCTGGTTTCTGGTAGACGAGTACTCTGGATTTACAGGCAGAAAAGGAACAACTGTGGTATCTGTCACCAGTGTGCTGTGGTTCTGAGTGGCCAACCAGACTGATCAAGGGAGAAATATTACACAACATTAAGAACAAATTAAAACTAAACCATAAACATGTTTATATAAAGCTTAATTGCAAATATTATTTATAGATACAGACCTGCATCTGTTTCCCTTCTGTCCACTTCATCATAAACATCCATGGCGAGTTCCTCAAACTGATGGTTACTTAACTACAAAACATGAAGCTGAATTAATTTCCAATTAAAGAACAGATAAATATCAACGGAATGAAAGAAAACATGGTTGAAGTCACTGAAAAATAACTAAAGGGCTCACCGACTGCAGTTTCTTCTTTGCAGCCTTTGCAAACTCTGACAAATCCAGACTGCTAATAAAATAAAGAAAATCACATTTTCCTGCTTAAAATAGTCGACACCATGTTAAAAAAAAAAAAGGGACAAAGATACTTACTTATTTCTTATCCATCCAAAGAAGCACCAGAAAAAAACAGAAATGTAACTATAAAGTGAATGTTTAGCTTTGCAATACCACTAATATTCCACTGTTTTGGAAGAACTCATCGCTTCTTTTAGTACTTTTTTTCTATCCATTGCAAGGCCTAAAATATTGTAATCATGGTACAAAAACATAATAATAATAATAATAATACCTGTCTGCCATCTGAGGAATTATGAAATGTTGGCCATTTCTGTGGTCTATAACAAGAGAAAAACAATTATTTCCATGGAGGATAAACACCACATACCAGTTTTTCTTAGCACACCCGAAGCACTTACCAGGTCTTCTACCGCAAAGGTAAAATGTTAACCTGTCAGTGAGTTCATACTGAATCTCCACTAGCCTCTCTGCCAGTTCCTGGTGTCCAGCTTGTCTGTGGAGATTACAAATGAGAAATGTATCACAATTTTTTTTTTTTGGCTAAAATACCTTATTGATTTGGCTCCAAAAGGTTTTATTTCTAATCTACTGTTGTCTTTGCATAAAAAGGAAGCAGAAGTTGTTCTGGTGCTTTAATAGCTAATGTTAATGTCAACCATGCAGAGAGTGCAGTAATAATTTAATACAGGTTTAATTCACAATAAGTTAACAATCACTACATAAGCCTTATAATCTATTTGGTCTGCTTCTTCTAAACCAGACAAAGACTAGATAACATTTTGGTCTGTCTTTAGAGTCCGCTGTAGAGCAAAGAATGTTAAGCGTTTGAGTCGTGTCAGAAACTACATTATTTCCTAGAAATATATGGTTGACTATGTAGAAAGGGAACAGCTGCTCTATTTATACATCTCTCTATAATTGGAATGCATGCATGTCTCGATCTTTATAAGGACATTTATCATCTCCTGTTGCACTGTTTTCTGACATTATGCTTGCAGCTGCACGATTTTAGTGTAAAATTTATTGCAAGTTTATTATAAATTTTAATCTAATGCATTAACAACACAGCTCAATAGACCCATTGGGGAAAATGATGCCTGTAAAGTTGGCTAAATGTAAAGACAATATACAATAAAAGACAATATATGCTTTTAAACAGAATATTTGTTACTTCAGACTGCAACTTGTCCACTTTCTCATAAACACAAATAAAGAGGACATTGACAACTATCTGACATACAAATAATCAAGAAAAGAAAAAAAGTGCAAAATTTAAAATGTTTGTCACACCTTACCTTGCATAATCAATCGGAGTCTTTCCACTGGAGTCTAAAGCTCCAGGATCAGCTCCATAAACTGCTAAAAGTTCTGCTTGCAGCACTTGACCGGCTTTTGCTGCAATGTGGAGTGGAGTGTTCCCTTTTTCCTTGTGTCAAATAAAAAGATTATTCAGTTTTGCTATAACAACTTAAAAAAGGTTTAATTAATGACTCAAAATAAAAAAAAGACTCACAGGATGGAAGAAGTTGGCCTGTGCTCCTAAAGACAGGAGTCTGAGGCAGGTCTCTAGGTTACCCGTCCGAACACTGGAGTGAAGTTGCTAGAAGAAAATTAAAAGAGGTGTTTGGATTTGAACGTTAGATCCAGATTTCTAGAGCTGGCCTTGTGACATATACTTACCCAAAACTGTGACATAATGTATATGAAATAAGTTCCCACATCACAAAAGTCCAATAAGTTCAAATAATGATTACAGAACTAATAAACTCCAAAAAGACACAACATCATTCCAGCTTTAGTCATCAGTCTCAAGTTGAAGCAACACAGTGTGAACATGAGCAATATGACTACTGAATGTCACAAGAGTAATGATAGCCATCAGTCTATAAATAGGGGGGGAAACATTAATTACATTTACAGGAAATGGATAGATATGAAGGTTTAAAAAGAGAAAGAAATCACATTTTTTTAGTCTCATTTTGTGACACCATTGCTTTCTGTTTTTTAGTTGCAACTAATCATTTCAGTGCTCAACGTACATAACAAACACCAAAACTTCCCACCTTGCTGAGGTCTTTTGCGGTTACACTATCATCCTCTCGGCACGGCATCCGATGGACATACGCCAACATCTGATACTTTGCCTTGATGAATTCTGTCTTGTTGGGGCTGAAAATAGCAAAGATGCTCACATGTAAAACCAAGGACATTGAAAATCTTGATCATTATTTCTATTTGCAGGTGCTTATCCTGCCATAGAATTAGCTATTTTCTATTCCAATAAATACACTGAACAATTTTCTTAATATGCCACTCCTGTGAGTCGGGACATGTTATCACACCAAAGGAGAAGTGCTCCCCAATGCAGGTTTAGACAGTGAACAGTATTTGAGAAAAACGTGTCTTTTCTGTCGATAGAAAATGTTTTAGATCTCTGAGGTCACTTCATGAAAAATGAGAGCAGAAACTCGTGTTGCAATTATGTTTTTCTTCAGTGTAGCATTATCAAAAAAAAACTTGAGTGAAATCTTTGTGGGAGTATAATTTGTCCACATAAACCAAACAATCATATCACAAAGATAAATGTTTGACAGGTTCATGAACAACCTAAATGGGCCTCTGTAGTTTTGAATCAACGAATGAAGACACATTTATCTCTCTTCACTGTCTTAATACAAACATTTGTGGTTAAGTCCAAACAACTTGCAAGAAACCTTTTTAAAAACCTCTAAATGTCATTAAACTCTGAAAAAGCTGCTCTTTATAACGTATTCTGAATCATTTTTATAATCAGTTTCTATTCGCAGTTGAGGTGTTGAGATTTAGTTTGGTGGCCTACGGATTGTATCTGTTTTTTGCAGATGATGTGTTTCTGTTGGTTTTAATCAGGCCGTAATCTCCAGCTCCCGCTGTAGCGATTCACAGCCATGTGTGAAACAGCTAGAAGAGAATAAACACCCCCAAAAAAGGGTTGAGTGTTTGTGTACGGGTCAGAAGTGAACCAAAGTGGTTCAATCTCAGGGTCTTGTAAGTGAGACAAGGATGGAGCAGGAGACCGACAGGCAGATCGGTTCATAGGCCTGTTGCAATAAGTAATAACTAAATTAATTGCACAATAAGAAAAAGTTAGTGTGATAACATTGTTGGCTGAAATCATTTTAGTTTTTGTTTTTCTCTTTACTAAAGACTATATTGTTTCACAACGCTACATCATAGTGCATGAGAGCAATTCAGAGCCTTTGTCTACACGATGACATACTAAAGGACATCAGACATTCATTCAATTTTACTATTTACTACTTTACTATAGTGGGCAAGTAAAACATGACCCCTTATATGTGCAGACGCTATGTAACTGCTGACTGGACCCTGAACTCCAAGTGTTTAAAGACCAGATATGTTTGAGATAATCACTATAAACTAATCTGCACATTAAGATAAATGTTCTTTAGAAATGAATGTTTATATCTTTGAAAAGGTGTACGTAGCCTTATTATGACATTATTATTATATCAGTTCCAAACTGTCTAAAAACATTAATCACTTAGTGCAATATTATCAATTATTGCAATCATTTCTGATACAATTTCCATAATTTGTTATTGTGTCAGGCCTATCAGTGCAGTAATTAGGAGTTGAGCCAAAAGGCAAAGCTCTTGATTTACCAATTAATCAATGTTTCTACACTTAATTCTGATCATAAGCTGTGGGTAGTAAACGAAGAAGTGAGATCCTGAATACAAGCGGTTGAAATTATTATCTCTAGCAGGGTGGCCGGTCTCTCCTTTAGAGATTGGGTGCTAATCTCAGTCATCCGGGAGGGGCTCAGAGCAGAGTCACTGCTCCTCCCCATCGAGATGAGCCAGATGAGATGACTCAGATATCTGGTGAGGATGCCTCCTGGATGCCCACCCGCTGAGGTGTTCCAGACATGTCCCTGAAGGGGGAACACCTCGAGGAAGACCCAGCACACACTGGAGGGATTACATCTCTCAGCTGGCCTGGGAACGTCTTGAGATCCCAGTAAGCATGGCAGAAAATGGATGAATGGATAACTGTCCAGTTTTAGATTCCTTCCTTGTATTGTTATTGAAGCAGCTGTGGCGTTTACATTTATGCCATGAGCAACACAAAATAACAGTTCCTCTAGGAACTAATTTTAGCTTTAGTTTCCTCCAATTGAAATGGACGCTTAGTTCCTTAGTTGCTACAAAGGGATTCTCTTTTCTGCTAAACTTCCTGCAGTTCCTGACTGTTGTTTGATATCTAAATGTATCTGCTGTGCCATAACATAACCGTTTTAATTCTTATATATTTTTAAAGCAGGAATCTTTAGTAAAATCCTGGATGAATCCTCCTGATTCAACTAAAATTCAGACTAAAAATATTATATGTGCATCTTTTTGCCCTGTGTGATTACTTCATTACTGTTACTTTCCAAGTGCAAACATACAATAAGGTGTTTCATATACGTCATTTAATAACCTGCTTGTCTACTTTATTAGAGCTGGACATCTTCTGTTTCTCCAACATCAGAGCAAAACATGGAGCTGCAACAAAGAGATCTTGGTTTGTCCATTTCTCTATCAGAACTTTTAATTAGTTCTCCCACATCCGCCAGCCAGAGATGTCATGCACTGGCATCCTGGGTGCAAGTACGTTTTGGTTGTGTTCACCCCCAACACCTTCATGTTGTAGTGGATTTCATGCATTTGGTTAATCAAAAGCAAATTATGAGCTATGTTTGTAGCAGACCAGACTTTGCCCTTTCATCCGCATCAGAGTTTCTTTGTGCATTAACACCCTCAGTTTTTTCCAAGCAAACCAAGCTGCCCGTAGAACCCAAAATACTTTCATCACACACAAGCTTTTAATGCGGAAAGCTGCAGGTTAGCCTTTAGCTTAGTCACAGTGGCTTAGAGATTAATGCATTTAATCGATTGAGAATTATTGAGAATTATTTTTATGAAAATCAAGATTTTTTTGCCTCCCCAGCACCTTTTGGGCCTTTTAACATCATAGTAATGTCAGCGTACTTCTGCTGATTTCCCACAAATCTCTATAAACACATCAACATGACAGCTAGAAAAGAAGAGCTTGTTCCCAAAAAAGTCCAGTTTCCTTTATTATTTGGAACTCGTTTGGTTTTGCAAACATGGATTTGGAGCAATAAATGCCTCATTACAAAATTTGTTTAAGGGCTGTTGCTGTCAAAGGTGGGAGCACAACAAATTTATTTCAACTCTCAGCGAAGTGGGAGAAAATGTGCAGTTTACAACATGCACAGAACAGCAACAGCCTAAAGAAATCCCACCAATAGACAATCCACGGTAAGGGAACCCTAAGAGAAGACGGGCATGATGGAAATGATGGACACTAAATGATGGACTCTAAAACTAAAACGCATTTTTGAAAAAGAACAATTTTTGTTGTTTGTATTTTTTTTTAAACAGAAGGGGGGGTGGAATATTTAAAATCAGAAATCAGATTTGGTTTAAAAAAAAAATCAGAGATTTTACTTTTAGGCCGTATCGCCCTGCTCTACCATGGTTGTTATGTGCACATCAGTGTGTTTTGTACTTAAACAATATCAAGTTTTGCTTTTTTACATTCTTCTACAGTTTGTTTTAATTAAAAGCTAAATAAACATTTGTATGCTGATTCTGAATCTCCTCACCTCCACATTGCAGATTTAGCTCATGTTTCAAAACGTCTAAATAACAATGCATGCTATTAGCTTAAATTCATCAGGTATTTGTTGGAACTACTAAGCTAAATATAGACATATTCTAACATATTGTGTTTGAATAAGATAAAGATCCTAGATGCGGCATTTACCTTACATTTTGTGGTGCATTTACTCATTGATATGTCAACTGACTGAATAAAATCTCTGATCTTGCTGAGATGGAACTGAAATGAGTCATGGTTGTAGTAGAGACCCTTAAACAGACATGTTCACTGACCTTAACAAGAAAAATCAATGTTGGCAATGGGGTTTTATACAAGATGCATGCAAGCAGACCAAAATCAGCAGTGGCATATCAAAAATCATTATATATATATATAAAAAAAAACACTTACTGAACTCTGTCCTGTGGGTTGGCTTTGCGTTTTCCACTCACTGAAGAGGAAGGATCAAGAAGACAATGTTCCCATATGGAATTTGCTCCATTGCCATATAATGTTTGGACCATCTAGAACAAGAAACCACATGAAAAACCCAACCAAACAACATATGTTTATACACTTTATCTGTATTACTGTGTAGTATTAGTATGATAATACTTTTTTATGGTGTCCACTTCCATTTGGGTGATTGTATTTTGTGGATTTTGTTTCTGTTTCTCTCACCTGGAGCTGAGACGGTGGCCAAGGACAATGAGTCAGATGTCGGACTTGAGAGCTGTGTCGCCCAAGACCTCGATGGATGCTGCAGCACTCATCGCAGATCAACACACCCCTGTTAACAGAGGCCCAGCGTGGCTCTACAACGCACATACATTTTACATACTGTCAGCTTTACATGCAAGCTTCAAATTCAATCGTTTATCTACTCACAACACACGAAAATATTTATGCACAGGTTAGAAGCTTGTTTATCAACGTCTCCCAATCATAAATGAAAAAAAACATTGTTCGGTGTTATTTATAAGTAAGGTGACTAAAACAAATAATCGTAATCATAATCTGAAGGGCTAGCTAATCTGTTTAATTAATCTTAATGGACGTACCTCTATAACCCTCACCTCATTTAATATTATACTTTCAGAATAAGACAATATAATGTGACCATACATATACGAATTTATTTCAGAAATTGTTTCTTCAAACACGACATATACAATTATAACAATTAGCTATTGTGTCTAGGTTAGCTAACCGGACGTAGCAATAAGTTGTGTAGTGTAAGCTAACTAGTTAGCTAGGTAGCTAATGTTAACGCTAGCTTGTTTGGCATCGTACCCGGAGCGCTGCAATCAGCGCAGACCTCTCTGCTTCGCACTCGCTTTGACATCCCTTGCTTGAAATTTTCAGGATCCGGAAATACTTTAAAAGATATATTACAATACGCATACACAAAGACCAGACAGAATATTCTGCCTCGGTAGACTCTATTTAGCAGTTCTACCAGGCAAAGGAACTGCTTGTCTGCTCTCCCCTCCTACTGTTGAACAAAGCGAAGTCTCATTCCAATATTCACTTTACCTCCTCTGCGCTCCCTTGTCCCCTTCCTCCCTTGTTTCCTTTAACATTTTCACAATTCAAATCCCCGAATAAAATACTAATATAGTTTCAAGTTAAGCTACATTGTGACTCTATTTAGCTATTTGTACATGATTACATAAATATGCCCAACTTGCTGGAGAAAGGAACTTTTAAGCCCACAATTTTAATCAATCAACTGAAGTTTACACACAAATGTGAGATCATTTCGATCCATTCCATCAAGTTAAACTGATTTACAGTCAAGGTAAATGATTTCTTGAATATTACTCAGTTAACTTTGTAGTTATAGATATAAAAAGTGTACGACCTTGTCAGGTTGTTGTGATGTTAACAGAGAAACTCCAAACAAATTGTTTCTCTGTTTGAAACAGTCCTTTAAAAACTTTTCACTCAACAACCTGTGCAATTCCAATGAAAAAACAAACAACTTTAATAGGGGAAAAATACAAAAACCAAAAGTAAAAAATAAGCTATAATTACATCAGTGCACACCTGTTAACTAGCCTACCTGACATCAATTAAATAAAAGGATTAACCACAAATAAAGTTCAGCCTTCTTTGTAGAATTTTCCAGATGTTGTCTGCTATAGCAAAAGACATGTTTAGTAGATTAAAAAAAAATCAAAGCATTAGTTGCATGGGACACAGTAAAAAATTGGGGGGAAAGTGAGAAAAATACAGGGCAATAATCTTGTTTAGTAGTACATTTAGCCAGGATAAACCTGTTTCTGTGTATGGGTTATTTGACCAAAAAGTAGAGTGATAACTGAACTGTAGATGATTTTGGCATTTGTACATACACAAAAATACACAAATAAAGATTAAATCATTAAAGTGACAGTTTTGTGATGTTGTGAACTCTCTGTTGATACAGCAACTTTTAATCTCATACTGTTACCAATTTATACAGAAATTCTCATAATGTAGCTGACTTCTTTATTTATAGTCTATATTATGTACTACTGTTCTTTTATCTATAACTGCACACTAATGTATTAGTGCTCTCTGCTAAATGTATTTCCTAGACAGACACTATGTGATTTGGACATGCAGGGGATCGGACAGGGAGGATATACAGCTGATCTATGGCTGCAGAAGAGAAAACACATACGCACATATATCTACATATAATCAATAAAACATGGTAAACTTGCTGGATAAATCCAAAAAGGTCATTTCAGAGTCATAGTCATCTTTGTACTTGTTTAATGCATTTTGCCAAAGTTAGAGAAAACCCCCTCATTAGTAAGAATGGTGAGAAGTGTCATGATAATATAAACAATTACCAACATCACTATGAAGCAATATAAAATTAAGCGATATGGGTTACTTATATTTTATTTCATTATGGAAATACAGTTCAATTTTTAGTCTTTTGGAAGGAGGGGTTGAGTGTGTGGGTCCCTTTGAGGCTCACACAGTCAATAAGATTTGCACATCTTGATTTTTTTTTTTAACTTAATGGAATGTCTTTTTTCATAACTTCTTATCATTTGGAACTTCTATTTTTTATTTTTTTAAAAAAAAATTTTATTTTTTCTATATGTCATGTTCTATTTTTGTAACTTGTCTCTCCTTAAACCAATTTTTAAATATCCTTAGACCTATGCTACTTTACAGTTAGAGGAAACTGTGACAAGACATTTTCTAAGCTACTAATAGTCCTTTATATGATTTAATACTGCGTTTACATTTTATTTGGCCAGTGTGT
>JBAMHX010000021.1:12695689-12710304 GCA_037177515.1 Pseudomugil tenellus
TAGCGATCGTCTTTATTCTGCAAATGGCATAATTCACTTTTATTCCCGCCAGGTCGACTTTATTCTCGACATTTCGAATTTATTCTCGACATTTCGACTTTATTCTCTGGTAAGGAACTGACAAATATTTTCCAGTGTTTGTTTTGGTTTTTTTTTTTCTCTTGATGTTTTTTTTTTCTCTTGGCCCTAATACTCCGTCGTATTACGACAGACAAAACACAATAGGTAACTGTTTTAAAATAATGTAAAGATTAAAGAACTCAACTAATATTTCTGTTGTTTCTCTCTCTAGTCCTCTTTGAGTAGCAACTCAGACCAACAGAACGCCAACTTGCAGAGTGATTCCAGCAGCAGTGCACAGGTTGTTCTATTGTTTTTTTGTTTTTTGTTTTTTTTACTTCAAGATGACTCAACAGAAATTATTACTGTAGACATTTTGTACCATGATTTATTGCTGCCTCAATGCTCTGGTATAAGCTGCCTCTGAATGTGAGGCAGGCAGACTCACTTCCTGTTTTTAAATCCTCTCTTAAAACACATTTGTTCTCATTGGCATTTTAACTCGGTGTGAGATATTGGCTTTTATTGTTTTATTGTTTCTATTTCTTTATTTTTACCACTTATATTCCTTTTTAATTCAAATGAGTACAGCACTTTGGTCAACACTGTTGTTTTAGAAGTTCTATAAATAAAGTTGAGTTGAGTTTCTACATTAAAAAAAATTAAATGAGTTGATCTTATAATTATTTCTGTTCTGAAGTTTTGTATATAATACATATTTAATGTTATATGCATTCATTTAGGATAAATATCACTTTTCTATTTTATTGTCTCAATATAAATGACTAATTATGGTTAAAGTTATGTCTCATGCACTACTTACAAATGTATCACTGATCAAAAATCTGTTCTCCCATCTGGCTACTAGGTATTTGAATCAGTTGAGGCTGAGTCCAGGACTGAAGAAGAAGAAGGAACACAGCAGAGCAGCCCAGTAAAGCCCACAGATGGTCCAAAGCTTCCCCCCTGCAACTCCTCCTCCCCACATGTATCGAATGATCATCCAGGTTCAGACAGCAAATCTCATGTGATTGAGTCAAACACTGAAGCTCCAACCTCTCAGCAGACAAATGAAGCTTCAGAAGTCTTCAGTGGAGAAGCAGCAGCTGGAGAGAAGAGTCAGAAAGTGCCGAGTGAATCAGAAGCAAAACATGCAACGCTTAAGGTGGATCCAGAATTAGACAGTGAGGCTGTCGTTGAGACCAAAATGGATGAGACCGAACAAACATCGGAATCAGAAAGTAAAGACATAAAAAATGATGAGGTTTTAAAGTCACTTGACACAAATATGAATTTGAAATCTGCTCCAGGGAATACTAATGTTCTGAAGCTAGAGACTGAGATCCATAATGAGTATTTCCAAGCCCCCCCACTAGGACAGGCCTTGAGTCTTCAAGTGAACAAAAACAAAGATCTGGATGGGGAAACATCTTGTCCACTTGCAGAACTAGAAAACACCATTTCACCGAGTGAGAAAAAGCCAGATGTTTCTAAAACAACTGAAGCTGCAGAAGCGACCGCTTGTGAGTTTGCTGAAACCAAAAAAACAACAGACACCCAGTTTCAGAAAACTGGATCAAATTCTCCAGTCAGACAAGTCCTGAATGCTCTTCAGTCAGCATCGAGGGGTAGCCTCTCATTGCCATCACACTCTCGGCAATCTCCAGACACAGCCGATTCAGACGACTCTCCCTCCGCCTTGGAAATGGAGGAAATTCCCACTGGGATAACATGTGTCACCTCAGAGGACGTTGATGCCAGACCTTTGGTCTCCCTTGCTGCACCTCCTGTCTCCCTGGCACAAAGACAAAAAATGTTAACTGAGGATCTTGTCCTTGATCACCATCCGGACACCGCTTGCAACACCAGTCCTGAAGTCACTGACTTGGGCCTTTCTGAAGAGGAGCCTGAGATGGAAAACATGCTCACTGAAGCAGGTTCAGCAGACGTGAGCCAAATCACTAAATATGCTGAATCCTCAGAAGAACAAACCTATTCTGTAAGCATGACTCATGATAAACACACACTTTTTTATGATCATAAACGTATGCTCACTGAATTTGTTATTTTTGTAGCAAGAAACTCTGGACATGTACTTAATCAACTTGCATCGCATTGATAAAGATGTCAGACGCTGTGACAGGACATATTGGTACTTCACCACTGAGAACCTGGAGAAACTACGTAACATCATGTGCAGGTAAATATATCAGAAGCTTGTTTTAGCAAAGAAAATCAAGCAAAGTAAGATCTGAGTAAAGTGGCTGTCTTCGCAGTTACGTGTGGCAACATCTGGACACAGGTTATGTGCAGGGCATGTGCGATTTGCTGGCTCCTCTTCTCGTTATTTTGGACGATGGTTAGTAAGACTTTGATGCATATCAGCTCAGCTGAAGTGCTCATAAAATGCTTACTCAGACACCTTATTATTCAGTTGTGTGTGTTTTTCAGAGGTAATGGCATTTAGTTGCTTCACTGAACTGATGAAGAGGATGAACCAAAATTTTCCTCATGGTGGTGCCATGGACTCTCACTTTGCTAATATGCGTTCACTTATACAGGTATGTCCACATTGTTTTGCTCAGGTACAACTATAAAACATTTTAAAATACAACTTTTGATTTACTGTTCATTTTACATGAATTCACACTATTAAATTATAACCAGCAGACATTGATAATTGCTTTAAAATTTAATCTATGGAAGACAATGAGCATGTGGACCAATGAGTACCAAATAAATACTATAAAAAGAAAAAGAATTATGTAAAATTTGCAGTGAAAGTCTAAAAGAAATTAAAAGTGAGAACTACAACTTTGTAGCAAAGTACAAACTTTATTTATGTAGTAAAAACAAAAAAGTGTCTTTTCTGATTCAGCTACATATGTGTGTTTTTTTTTTTTCAACTTGTTTCTGAATGATAGTTAAAAAATAGTGTTTCTACTTTTTTCTCATTAAACACATTTTATTAATCTTTTTTTTGCAAAGTCTTTAAACCTGACACACTGACTGTGGAAAATTCTCACTAAGTTTTTTTTTCTACAACACTCCCAACACCAGCACTAGGTTAAGTTTGTACTTACGTTTATGTATGTTTTTATTTCACATCCCACAATTTTATTTTTTTATGACCACCCGGATGTATATGAATGAACTTCAGATCAAACTTCACAAAAAGTTTATTAAGTTTTTTGTACCTTCCTGTATTTTTGTACCTTTACAACTTTTAAAATTGCTGACAAAGCAACCTGATAATAAAATTATATGACAACCTCTGTATGAACTTTAACAACATCCTCCCTAAAAACAAAAACTAAAACATTAATTTAATTTCTGGAGTGGTGCCCAAATTAAAAAAAAACAAACAAAGTATTTTACCTTTTCCATTCATCCTTTTGGCATGATATAGTTGCTATGGTGATTTTGGTAATTTTTTATGGTCATTTTCCCTTCTTGGTCCAGAATTTTAATTACGTCAGTATATTTATATCAGTTCCAGTATTTGAAATCAAAATACATGTAAATTCTTGTGTAAACTTTTTCTCCTTCAACAGCCAAATTTTTTGAATAGTTTTTATTTCATATAATACATTTTATGAAATGAATGAATCCCTGAAGAATAGCTTTGTTTCTAATTAGATAACTATTTTATGTGTTTGTTCTCTGAAACACAGGTTAACATGTATTTGTAATGCTTGAATAGAAAACAAAACGTAGTTTGCAGTAATTAGGAAAAAAGTAATGTGTGGTGGGTCTCTTTGCACTCTTTTTAGTGCATAGTAAGAATGCCTTGTTTCCAGAAACAAACCTCATAGTTACTCAGTATTACAAAATAACGTGCAAAGATAACAGAAGTCAATTTCTTTAAAATAATTATTTAAGGGTTGTTACCAGCTTTCTGCTTTTCATTTTTGGTAGAATAAATAAATAGATTTGTACTGGCTGTTTCTGCACTATCGCAGTTTAGAGATACATTCATGCACACAGGTTGCAAAGTAATAGCAGTTTGCCTCCATACAAACAGATCCTGGACTCAGAGCTGTTTGAACTGATGCAGCAGAATGGAGACTACACCCACTTCTACTTCTGCTATCGCTGGTTTCTTCTTGATTTCAAAAGAGGTGGGATGGGAAATGCTGGAATCATAATATTTAGTTAAATGACCTGGAAAGTGAACTTACATGAAAATACCGAAGCTCATTTGATTTGTCATTTTTTTCCAAACAGAAATGGTGTATGACGATGTGTTCTCTGTGTGGGAAACCATTTGGGCAGCCAAGCACACCTCCTCTGAACACTTTGTGCTCTTTATTGCACTGGCACTTGTGGAGATGTACAGAGACATAATCTTGGAGAACAACATGGACTTCACAGACATCATCAAGTTCTTCAACGGTAAGATGACCGGACACAAATGCTACAATATAGAAAAAAACAAAAACTTAGACAATTGGCTTTATGCGCAGGTCCACTACTTCCTGAAATTAAGACAACTCCTTTGTTTCCTGTCTTTCATTACTGGATGAACTGATTAATCCAGGTGTGCCTGGCCACTGCCTTTGTGGTTACTGAAGTCAGACACATATGGATGAATCAGTTCATCCAGAAATCCGTCAAAACATTTGTGGATCCAGATGGTGGTCCGATTCACCACCAAAATGTAATCGCTTCTTCATCTTCCCATTCTGGATATATCCTGAATATTTCATAAGAATTCGTCCATAACTTTTTGATTTATGTTGTACACAAAAAAAAAAAAATGCCGGCAATAACATAACCTCCTTATCGGAGGTAATAAACCTGTATTGTGACCAATTTGGCATTTTGCAAATAAATTAGCTTGAGTGTTTTTGTTAATGATTATTATCTCCACCAGGAAATAATACACTGGTCTTTTGTTATGAAAGGATTCTACTCAACCCTTAATTCCTTACTCCCATCACAATTAAAGCTTCTTGGTTATTGTACTTTAAGCTGGTTTAAATGGGATCATTTTTGAACAGCTGGTAGTTCCTTTATCGTAGACCCTCTTCACAACTTAGTGTAAGTTTGGTTGGTTTCTTGTGGCTGTCTTTTTCTTTTTATATGTATGAATTCATTCTGCCATCTCTAATTTTAAACTCGTGGTATTTATAAACAAGGTCAATGAATCATCTTCATAAAAGCCTGTAGGAAGTTATGACGTTATTGGTATCTGTGCTTTAGTCAACACTAACATTTTGACCAGCTTGCTTACCCATCAAACCAGAGACGAGGCTTTTTGAGGAAAAATAAAAAAATAACTGTGTTTGAAGGTGACAAGAAATGCTGGAGGAATGTTTAGTCTGAAGGGAAATATTGTTTTATGACAATATTTTCTTGTGCATCCCTAAAATAAAATTGGGACCTGCGAATCACAATAATTTGGGCTTATTCAGTCATTTTGAAACATTTTGACTGTGTGACTGATCCAGAGACCTCTGACTGTGTTGATGAAAAGTGGCTGTTTGAATATAAAGCATAATGTGTCTTACAAGCTAAACTTATTTCTAACGTCTCTTCTTAGAAATGGCAGAGCGACACGACATCCCGCAAGTCTTGATGATGGCCCGAGACCTGGTCCACAAAGTGCAGACTCTCATAGAAAACAAGTAAAAGTGAATGCTGCATTTAATGATCACACCATTGTTCGTGTTGAATTGTCTTACAGATACTGACACTACCATATGATAGTCACATATTGAAGAAGATGAGGATTACTGTTAATAAAAGGAGAGTTTGGCATATGGTGGCCACATAACTGGTCATTTAAGCTGTGCACATCTAAAGATAGTTGTAAAACAACTTTTCTCCACTTGCTCCTCTATATTAAGGAGAATCAAGTATTACCAGTAAATTAATTTTTGAATCATTATTGTTTACCCAGTGAATGTACCCTTGTTGAAACTGCTTCAGGATGTTGTTTATTTTGCCTTAACTTTAGCTGTCGGTTCAGGGATACAAAAAACCAAATTCTTCACTGTTTATATTCTACCACTTTGATTTACTTCAGTTCAATATATTGTAATACACTTGAATATATTTTCAGTATTATCATTTAATTGAAAGTGTAGCTGCCATGCCATTTTGTGATAAACTTGAAAGGGTTTTCAGTTGTAGTAGATGGTGTCATTAGGTCATCTGGTTTTCTACACATTATAGAAATAACTGATCACATGTGGAGTTGGTGAGTTTTACAGTAGATTATGTCCATTTTGTGTGTGTTCTCTGGCCATTTTGAGTACATTTTATGGCCCTCTCTGTGTGCTTGCTTCTGATGTACACAAGCTTGCAGGAACTGCAGACCTGAACCCTGTGCACCCCAGTGTGAATTTAACGTGACGTTTGAATACAGAGAATCAACTTTTCCTCTGGTACCTGATGAAGTTCTCATAGTGCACTCCTTTGTTGTCCGACCTCCTCTATGCAGCGAATGAGGTGTCATAAAACCTACTGAAGCTTTTTTCTCTGTGTAGACCAATGCATCTGTGGATGCAACCTGCTTAGATGGTTAATGCAGGTTTTTATGGCATTACTCTTCCTGGAAACACACAAAATGCTGCTCAGGCCGAGTAAACAAGTGCAGCCTAACGGATTCTGCTTCCATGCAGCATGGTGAGAGATGCTGCGATGGCTCGTTTTCGGCTTGTGCTAAAATGAAGAGACGACAGTCTGATTCCTTCACACTACATTTCCCATTTTAATTTCCCAGAAGTGGAGTCAAATCCAATTGCATTTGTCCTGCCTTTCTAATCACAGCTGCCTTGTCTTTAACCAGTTTCACTCAGTTGTCCTGTCCACCTCAGCATCGAGAATTACACTAAATTTCTTTTACCTCATACTTTGCTTTGCTGAAAAGCAGCTTGAAATGCACTACACTTCAGCTGCCCTTCATTTAAGAGTGAACAGGGCATCATTTTCCATTTTCCTTTTCGAGTGGCTTGCATTTTACATGTCATGGAATTAGTTTTTATAAAGAAAGCAACATTTACCATAATAGAAAATCCCCAGATTTATTTGCAAGAAAACCCTGTTTCATCTGGTTACTTCTGGTTTCTTTTTGAATAACCAGATAAATTACTTTTCATTTCATTCTTTCATTCTCGTCCTGCTCTAAACATTATAACTCTAAGCTAACAGGGAATTAAGAGGTTTTACAGTAAGAAAGAAAGACATCTGCTTTTTATCAGTTCCGCGACTGGTTCCGTTTTATCATGTAAGAGGTATTTTGCCAAGCAAATACAGTTTAATTTACTCAGCTTTATTAGTAACATGGTGCAATTCTCAGGAGGGTTTTTTGGGAGAAAGGAACTCTGGGGATTCCTCAATATGTTGGGTCTAGCTGAATTTATCTTGAAATCTAGAGAAGTAAAAGAGGTTAGTCATATACTGGTATTATCCTTCACTGGTGCCACTTCCATTTGCATTGGCTCCCTGTGGCTTAAGTTTCAGTGTTTTAACTTCACTGCCTATGTGTCTCTGTATGGTCTAAAACACAACCCAGTATTGCTATTTGTGTATTGCTGTTTGTTGTCAGAAGAAAAATTACGTGTATACAATGTGTTGAAATGAAGCAAAATTACTGTATAAACACTAAGTACATGTTTAATAAATGCAATACAATGTCTGTATATGGGCCTAGTGTGAGAAAAGAATGCCATTGGAAATATTTTTTTTTTGTGTCTTCTAAAATGTTCACTAAATATAATTTATTGTGTATTAAAAAGCTTATATTTTGCATCCCATGACTTTTGTGTATTTATCAGAAATAGCTGAATATCTACATTTGTAGATAAAACTATTGTTGGAAAGAGAGATTACTTAGTCAAATTTTTACTAACCAGAATTTAGACTTTTTTTTTTTTTTTTTTTTTTGCTTTTCCCTTCTCTCCCTCCTCTGGGTGCAACTGGTTGTTGAAACTGTCCATCTTTACAGAGGTGAGTTATAACTTCCAGCGACAGAAGTTATATTTGTGGACAAAATATGGCTAAACAAATGGGTAGAGCCCTGCAGAAATATCCCAATACCTAAAATCTGTCCAAAAATAACAGATTTCCTTACTTTTATTGCGAGGTCTAGTTTAGTATCCATGTCCACCTTCTTTGGAAATTAAGTGGATTTAAATAAATAAATAACGAAGAATAACCTCAGAGATAAGAAATACCATCACAGTAAAAGTTTATTGATAAAGAAAAACATTAGATGAACACATTATATTCCACCTATAGGTCACCTCAATCAATGGCTCATACATTGAAGGGAAGGAAAAAAGTTGAGGCTCACAATCAAGAGTAAAAAGGTTCACTATTAAACAACACTGATTAGTTTTACAGGTTCTTAAATTGGCAAATACCAACTAAATGTGACAAATGACTAATATTTAAAGAGGCCAAATAATGTTCATCGGGACAACAGCAGATTTGCACTAGTTTTCCAAATGATGCACATCTAATCCTGTTCATTTAAGGATTTCTTTATAAAAGAAACCTTCAAGATGACAAGACAGTGATAAAAAAAAAAAACAATCCTGCCTTCTGTTAACACATATCTCCATAACTTGTGACAAATGAACCATTAAGGCAGTGATGTGGGCAAGGCTGTTAGAGGTTCCCGACTATGGAATGTATGTATGAAGAGATGACCACATAGTGTCCTACAAGGGGGCGCAAGGTTTAGGGGAAGAAGAAAATAAGATAAAATGCAGAATTAGAAAACATTCCTTCCAAATCCTCTGTAAATCTATGAGCAGCTTTTCTATCGGTAATGACGTGGTGGGCTATGCTGTGGAGGGGGTCTCCTGGGGGGCGGGCTATGGCGAGACATGGCATGACGTGGAGGTGACGGATATCGCATGGGGGGAGATCCTCTATTATAGAAGGGAGGGGAGTAGCGACCTCTGGATCTGGAACGAGACCGTGACCGACCCCAGTTGGAAGCACCTCTCTCCTCATACACACGAATGTAAGAGGTCTCACCCTACAACAGACGGAACATTTTCATGCACCTATTTCACAAAGTAATGATAAAGAACACATAAAAGCCATTGTCAGCGGGACTCACTTGATGCGAACGGAACTCTGTTCGATCCAATCTGCGTAATGCATACTCCATGTCCTCTCTGCGGAGAAATTCCACCACGCCCTCTCCATCTCGCTGCACATCTGCAAAACAAACATCTCCCGCTTCTCGCATGTGATCCTTCAGATCCTGCCAGCTCCCAGTTGGGGGCAACCCTGGGGTTGGAAAAGACAGGCAATAGGAGGGAGGAAAAGAAACGCCTTTTGCTTTAGTCTGCAAGACAATTTAAACTTACACATCAGTGCAAAATATCTTAATAGTCAATCTTTACATTTTCTTGAGGTGTTTTTTTCCCTTTTAAAATATTTAAGTCTGAACACAAAGTGAAACTTAAAGTAGTTTATTGATGGAGAAATGGGAAGACGTTGGGTTTTTTGTGATTTCCTCATTTTAAATTTCTTCATAAATGCTGATTAAAGTAAAGTGAACTCTACTCCCTAATACAAAACATTTTATCCATTTAGTCTTGTAATTACAATGCACAAAGTAACCTACATGTGAAAAGCACATCGAGGGCAATGAGGCATTACATTTCTTGACAAGGTCACTTCCATAGGTGAACAATAGTTTAAGAAGGCAACCTTCAGTGGACTACACCTAACTCCTGCGTTAAAGTCGACATGAAACTAATCTAGAAGCTAAGTGGTTCCTGATTGTGGCAATGGTCTAAAGAAATGTGCAGCATCTTCAAACACCAACAGCTTTCTCCCAGTAGATTTTACTTTGTAATGCAAGAATTAGAAATGCAGAATCAGCGCTCTAACCACTTCTCCATCAAGTTCGATTTATCTTTTGATAAGGAAAGTCTTACTGGTAAAAGATCCTAAAAATATGGGACAATTTGAGACATTCTTGTTAAACTGGCACTCATCCAAAATGGCTGTAATCAACATTTAAGGTGACTAGTTTATGCATTGACTTTAAGGGTTTTAAGAATTTGATGTCCAAAAATGAACCACATCTAGAAACATCAATTTCATACACACACACACAAAAAGCACAATGACAAAATGACACCTACCAGTTATTACAGCTGGAGGTTGGGATTATTCAGCCCACACGACCGGTTTCTGTTTGCTTTTTTGTTTATCATGACAAGCAGACTTGACCTTTTCCACTCAGTCTCCTTGACCTCCGGTCCGCCAAGAGAGAAAGATATCTGTCTATGACTCAAGGCTTCACCTACTAGTCTCCTTGTCCTCCAGTCCGCCATGGGAGAGAGAGACACACTCATTTGCCTACAACTCACGAGCTCCTTCCACTAGTCCCTGTTACTCCAGGCCGCCATGAAAGGGAAAGACTCACATCTGCCTACGACTCATGAAGTCCTTCCACAAGTCCCTTATTGTCAGGTCCGCCATTAGAGGTAGAGACACATATCTGCCTATGACTCATGAGGTCCTATTAGTCCCTTGTCCTTCAGGCCGCCATGAGAGAGAAATGCATATCTGCCTAGAACTCATGAGGTCCTTCTACTAGTCCCTGTTACTCCAGGCCGCCATGAAAGGGAAAGACTCACATCTGCCTACGACTCATGAGGTCCTTCCACAAGTCCCTTGTTGTCAGGTCCGCCATTAGAGGTAGAGACACATATCTGCCTATGACTCATAAGGTCCTATTAGTCCATTGTCCTCCAGGCCGCCATGAGAGAGAGAGAGAGAGAGAGACACACTCATCTGCCTACAACTCATGAGCTCCTACTAGTCCCTTGTCCTCCAGGCCGCCATGAGAGGGAAAGGCACACATTATCTGCCTAGGACTCATGAGGTCCTTCCACTAGTCCCTTGTCGTCAGTTCCGCCATTAGAGGGAGAGACACATATATGCATATGACTCATGAAGTCCTATTAGTCCCTTGTCCTCCAGTCCGCCATGAGAGAGAGACACACATTATCTGCCTAGGACTCATGAGGTCCATCTACAATTTCCTTGTCCTCCAGTCCGCCAAGAGAAAGAGGGAGACATATCTGGCTATGACTTTTATGTGCCCATCAGTCCCTTGGATTTCCAGGCCGCATCATAAGATTAATACTAACTGGCTATGACTCATCGCATCCACCTACCAGTCACTATGACCCGGAATTCAGATCTTCGAGTTGGGGGTCCAAACCTTCCTCTTGGTCCTCCACCTCCTCCTCCACCGCCTCCCCCCATTGGTCCAGATTTACCAGAGGATCGAGGATACTCCACACGCAGCTTGGAGTTTCCATATCCATATCCATTCCTTCCATAGACAGCATCATCTGCATCCCTAAGAGAAGAGAGCAAAGACCTCCTTACCAAAGAACACCTAGTGGACACAGGTTGAACATTCTGTATCCATCCATCCCTTGCTGGTGGTCGCTGGAGATGATATTATACCGTGAAATTTAAGGTGTCCAGCAACGCGAATGTGATTCGACTTGCCAACTACTATCCAAAAACTCACCGTGGATCTTCAAATCGGATGAAGGCAAAAGGGACGGTTCCTCTATTGTTCTTCAACTCAATTTCACGGATTTTTCCATACTTGAAGAAGAGATCCTCAATGTCTCTTTCCTGGACATCCATGGGAAGGTTCCCCACATAGATGCGACCATCAGACATGGCTGTTAAGTGGGCAGGCACTGTTGACAGAGAATGGAAGGCACCCGCAGACTTTAAGATCACTTCTTGTTTTCAAAGTTGGAAAGTGGTCCTTATCCTATTCCTAGTTCCCAAACTTAGTCCATCCATAGCCAATTCCTTACTTTAGACAAAAATAAATCTCTAAGCCAGGGATGCAGCCACGAAAGTGGTAAATGATGGGTTCCAGAAAAAAAGTAGGCAAAGAACATTGGATCCCAGTCTGAAAGCTTTAAAAAGAGAGTAATCAATGTTTAACAACTTCATTAAAACCAATATACTGATGACACTGGAATTATACCATATGGAAAACTCTTATCACAATAAGGAACGTGCAGCTGACATCACGTGACATTTGCTCTGGAGGGCAGCGACCGATTTCTAAAACCACTTAAACTCGGACAGTTTGTAGCGTTTGGTTTAGTCCTCCGACTCAAATGGTGATTTCATGCTCCACATTCGAGTGTAGGAATATGCACGGCCAAAATAACGGCCCGCCATTCTACAGATTACCGGAAAACATCAAGAGATGGGACTATGCCTGACACGATAACAAATTTTGATGTGCGATTAATTATCTCAGAAATTATTGTGATAAACGATAATATTGTACTATGTAATTAATGTTGCAATTTGTAGACAGTTTGGAACTGATATAATAATAATGTCATAATAAGGCTAAGTACACCCTTTCAAAGAATAAACATTAATTTCTAAAGAACATTCAGCTTAATGTGCAGATTAGTTTATAGCCTTCCATGGTTTCAACAGTGCGATTGTCTCGAACATAAACACTTGGAGTTCAGGGTCCAGTCAGCAGTTACATAGCGTCTGCACATATAAGGGGTCATGTTTTACTTGATTACATATCTAAGCTGGCAGAGTAAAATTGAATGAATGTCTGATCTCCTTTAGTATGTCATCTTGTTGGAAACGTTGTAGACCAGGCCTATTTAAATCAGTCCTACCAGAGCCGCAATCCAGCAGGTTTTCCATGTATTCCTGTTTCAGCACACAGGATTCAAATTAAATTGATCTAAAATCAGGTTATGGACAATAATGAGTCAGCTGCGATGGAGCATGGATACATGGAAAGGCTCTGAATTGCTCTTATGCACCATGAAGCATCGTAGTGAAACTTATTGCAATACAGTCTTTGGTAAAGAAGAAAACAAAACAGCAGACACATGTAATATCACCGCAGCTTTCTCCAATAGTTACCCGGCTGGCTTTACGGAATGGGATTTTCACTCAACTTGTGGTGCATCATGGGATATCTCCAACATATTGGCATCTCTGGTAACTTACAGTAGTAGGTCGTGAGATCGGTTAGGTTTTGATTTGGCAACCAAAAAATGTTTTTTTTACTCAGCTTACATCCACAAAAATAGATTTTAATAATCAAAGCTTTAGGGAAAAAAGTAGATCTGTTAGGGCTAGGTGATGAATTGATTGATTCGATTAATTCAACATTTATTGTTTATATAGATTTTTATGAAAATCTAGATTTTTTCTGCCTCCCCAGCACCTTTTGGGCCTTTTTACATGGTAACGTCAGCGTACTCCTACTGATTTCCCACAAATCTGCATAAACATATTAACATGACAGCTAGCAAAGAAGAGCTTGTTCCCCAAAAAGACCAGTTTCCTTTATTATGTGGAACTGGCATTGCAACAGTTATTTCAACACCCGAAACAGAGGCATTCAGAAATTGTGCATCTACGACATGCTCAAAACAGCAACAGCATACAAAACCCCACCAACAGACAATCCACAGTAGGGAAATTATTTTCACTCTGTGTCCTAAGAGAAGACGGGCATGATGGAAAGCCATCACGGACATGGTCTAAAACTACAAAAACTTTTTGAAAAATAACAATTATTGTCGTTGTATTTTTTTTTTTATTTTTTTTGTATTTTTTTCTCTACTTTTTTAAAACTGCTTCAGGTAATATTTTGACCAAATATGTCTCTTAAGATTTTTTCCGGCCTCTCGTTTTCTCTTAAATATTTCGTTGTACTTGCTTCGTTCCGAGGCCTTCTTGTAATATCAAACCATTCGTAACCAACACGTACTACTATTTAAGAGGAAATCACTGTAGATTAAGAAACGCCATTACCTCTCAACATCTCGAAAACTATAAACAATCTATTTGAATATTGGGAGCAATAAAGTCGCTGCTTTCCTTTTAGCTTAACACGTTCATGTTAATCCTAGTTATAGTAGTTGCCAAGCTAGCGCTACCCAACGAGGCGGAGCATACAGGGGAAAAAAGCATGTCCTTTGACGAACAAATGCTGCATCTAACTGTGCAGCTCAAGTTGTTTAACTAAATGTTCAACACACACGAAAGCGTAACACCAACCAATACCAACAATAGACATGTCTCTTTGTTGACTAAAAATGGCTAACTAGTGGAGCTAAACAGCGTCTGCTACGAGTAAATCTACCAATCAAACAATTTACAATAACTATAAAGAGTCACGCAAATAATATGCGTTTCGAAAACAATATAGCATAAATTGAAGTGTACGATTACCTTTTTATGAGCAAGTAATTATGCTTTTTGTTGCAGACTTTATGCTAGCAGTGCGTGCACCGGGCTGCTTCCGTGTTAGCGACCTTATGGAGGAGCGGTGCCCTTCTTCTTCTACTCTTCAAATCCGGCAGACAGCAGCGAAAAAAACTGTATTGTTGCCTCCCGTCCATCGAACAGGATGGTTACCTCTGGCAACGTTCATCTTTCAGTATTCCATTCTGTTTACTAGCAACTTTGCGGAAGAACGATGACAGAAGAACTGTCATTTAATCGTTCGTTTTGGTCTAACTTAGATTCTCTTAAATTTTGGGTGT
>JBAMHX010000021.1:12711753-12726753 GCA_037177515.1 Pseudomugil tenellus
TAGATAGATAGATAGATAGATAGATAGATAGATAGATAGATAGATAGATAGATAGATAGATAGATAGATAGATAGAGCTGGATACATGAGCTAAAGGATCCCTGGAATTTGCAACACTGCAATAGAAAAAGATTAAAATAAACAAGCAATAGACACCACAATATAGCTAAGACACTGTGGGCTCATTATCAACCAGTCTAGAAATCTAATAGTAAAATTAATGAAGGACTATAGCATAGGGTGGAAACCATTGACTCTAAATAAACTAGTTTGGTTTTATTTTGTTCTCTTGGATGTCCTTTAACTGGAAAGATTTTGTTGCTCAATTAGATATTTCCTGAGAAAACTGACATTGCTATGCCTATGACTGATTTTGTTCTTAGTCTTTATCTATAATGCCTTTGCCATTATTCTTTTCGCTCTGGACTTCCTTGAAAAGGCTACATAGGCACCACTTCACACTTCCTGAGCCTCAGGCAAAGTTGTCTTGGATGGGGTGAACCATATTGCAATGTTCATAGCTTAAGAGAGCACAGTAATGTACACAGAAAACAAAACTTACTGTGCCACACCACAAACGCATGACACGCTCAACATCTGAGGTTCAGCCATATTCATTCAGTACTAATTCTTCTTATCAGGCAAAATCTGGTTGCAAGTCATGTGATAAAGTGTCACAAGGAAATAATACTGCAAAACAAACTGTTACTGAAGTTGTTCAAGATCAGTCTGTCGGGTACAAAGCAAATTAAATTATGTTGTATATACTGTTAAATAGTAAGTCTTCAAAAACATTGTACTTAACTGCTATATCAGTTGTGTTTTGTTTACATTTTTAGACTTCAACTTATGTCCAAGTTATTAGTTCATGGTTTAATCAAAGGTACTGTATAGAATAGAATAGAATAGAATAAAATAGAATAGAATAGATCTTTATTCATCCGCAAGGAAAAATATGGGTGTTATTTTTTAAATTTTTTAATGTTGAGGCGGCATTCATTGAGTAACAGTAACTGTTTTCAAGTTTCTGTTTAATATAAGTCTAATAAAATGTTAATAAAAATCACATTTGCACAGACAAACCATGATACATTGCACTAATGGTTGGTAGAGTATACATTTTTTTAATTGGATATTGTACACAAGTATTGATTAGAACTGCTAATAATCAAAATAAAGATAGAAATGGTGGAAAATTTTACTTTGAACAACTATTGTGAATGACCACAAACTGGAAATTTAAACTGAGTCAGATATTTAGGATATAGATATATATATATATACCACGATTGTGTGATCCAAACCTTTGAGTTGGCTATCACTTCAAATACTTTCAAACACATAAAATTTGTTATTTTCTTAAAACAACATTAAGTATAATTAATTGTCGTGCCAACTTGAAGAAAAGGTCTTCCTTAGATGATAATTGTTGAAATTGGATGGGATATTATCAGGCCATTTAAAAGCATAATGCCTATGGCCTTGGTTGGTGCCAATACAGAATTATGCTTAGAAAATGGTTGCTGGTCTTAATGGACCTGCCAATTTACACCTAAATCGTAACACTATTTGAAATGATTGGAAAGTAATATTTTCTGTCCAAGAAATGTTACAAAACACGTAGTTTCCATAACAGAGTAACAAGCTGAAACAAATATCCATACACGGACTCTAGCCATGCAAAAAGGCTAGTTGTTTATTTGTATAACAAAATTCAACAACAGGGTGATTCAAAGTGCTTTTAGAAACATTTAAACAAATAAGAAAAATTTAAAATAAAAACGTAAAGAAAGGAAAAGGAAATAACATCAATTAAAATGCATTAATTTAAAATAAAAAGAACAATTTTCCCATCCTGCATATCATCATGTGTTATTATGTTATGCTAATTAGTATGTATTAGATCTAATTAACATATGGAAAAAAAAAATAAAAAAAAAAAATAGTGCACATAGCACTGCAGGCAACACCTGTGCCCAACTACACTACAGCTTCATTTATCTATGATGTCCTCTACTGTTTGATTTAGTGTTTGTGTTGTTCTTATTCTCAGATGTAAGTCGCTTTGGAGACAAGCGTCTGCTAAATGACTGTAAATGTAATGTTTATAGATTGTAGTAGCTACAGTTAAATATCATGTTTTAATTTTAGTTGGAGACTAATAAGCAGTAATCTTACTTTATTTGGACGATAAATAACCCCATAAGATTAGCCAGAAGAAAAAAAGAAGAATCCAGAGAGAAAAAAACACACATCGTGTCTCGCGCGTGCTGTGCCACGTGAGAAGCCCCGCCCATCGACTCGAAGCGGCTTTTGGGTATTTGAGAGCGCGCGCGCATTACACAACATTAACGACACAGCTAAAAGGACAGGTTCTTCCCATTTCATAGTCACCGTTTGAGTTCAGAAAACAAACCATGTCTTACACAAAGTTTGCCGCATCTCTTATGCGCGCAAACCCGCGCGCTATCAGCAAACTACGCTTCTCTCCAGCAAGATGTCGATCAACTATTGCATCTCCCAAGAGCAAGGAAGAGAAAGAGCAAGGCATGGATGCGTGCACCGTGGTGGAGGCTGTGCCGGTTGAACTCATCAGCCAGACCAAAAGTGTTAGAAAACCTCAGCTGAATAAAATTAATATCGACTTTGAAAACACACAGGAAGCTTACAAAAGCAAAGGTAATATCGAGCTACTCAGAAGTCTGCTCGTTTTCAAGCTTTGCACAATTGATATCCTCGTTGAAAAAAACAAGGAGGTGAGTTGAGTTAATGTACACGTTAGCAGGCGAAGTTACGAAAATATGCTTAAACTTGTATGTTAATTATAAACTGTTGAGATAAAATAAGTTCTGCTGTGATCCTTTTCAGTTGATGGACATGAGCAGGAAGCTGCTTGGTCAGTGGTTGTTTGAGAAGCTGATGAAGATGACCTTCTACGGTCAGTTTGTGGCAGGTGAAGACCACAACTCTATCAAACCTTTAATCTACAAGAATCAGGCGTTTGGTGTGGGGGCTGTTTTGGACTACAGTGTGGAGGAAGACTTGACACAAGAGGAGGCAGAGAAAAAAGAAATGGAGTAAGTATTCTGTACATGTGCTTTAGTTATCTAGTCCCTCATAATGAATACAATTTCAAGTGCCCCTATGTTGTATTTTTAAATTATTTTAATTATACTACATGTGCATTAGATGAGGAACCTTTTATGCAGGGTTATCTAACTTAGCAAATTCACTGGGAAAAGCAGCTGGGAGGCCAGTAAAAGGGAACATAACTATTTATGCATGGCTGCAATATGAGCAGCATACTGGGAGGATCAGTTGCAGCAATACAAAAAAAAGTAGAATTTTCTTAATTTAAAGGGATTTTCTTTATTAACGAATCAAATTAGATTTTGAAAGTGATTTTTAAGGAAAGATCAATATAAAGGTCTTTAGATAAACATAAAGGATAAAAAGTATAAAAGATTACATTAACTGTTTTTGCATTTTTATGATAGTGTTTTATAAGGGATCCAGGATGATAAATAATGTGTTTATTCAGCATCGGTTCTATTTCTGCAAGTAACTTCATGGTTAATTTAATCTCCATTTTAATTAGACTGTATGTAAACACCATACATCCACGGATCACTGGGCTTGGAGATGATAAAGTACACATTAGGACTGTGTAGTTAATTTACCTTATGACTACCATAGTGACTGGATAAAAGACAAGCCAGCGGCAGGATTCACCAAAAACATGTTGGATTAGTTTTAAGCACATGAGATGTTTAAATATGAGTAGAAAGTCTGGTTTAGTTCAAAACTGGAAAATTTTAACAGTTTGTGTGTGTGTGTGTGTGTGTGTGTGGAGGGGGGGAGGTACGTTACATTGATCATTTCTTAGGTTCTTATCTTATCACCTCAGGTATGGCTTCCGTTATGCTTCCTATTAAAGTCACATGAATTCTGTAATGCATAGTTTGTGTACCCCTCATAAAACACTCAGCATGTTCTCGCTTATTTCCAAGGTGCCAAACAGTCTCTTATTGGTTAGCTGGGACACACACCTCTCTTCTGATTGGTTGAGCAAGGGGTTCAGCTGAGGGAGTGGAAATGATGAGAAAGCTCTAAATCCTTCACTGAACAGGCTGTATCGTTTTATTAAACGAGAAAGTGTTGCACAACTTTCTGTGCCGAGAGCAAACATTTCTTTATCCATTTGATATCATTTTGCAAACCACAGCAGCATTTTCTGATTGAGATTTTCATTCATTTTGTTTGAGCACATCAATTTCAAACATGGCTAGAGCCGAGTGTTGCCTCACACAAGTTTTATGTCATGACTTTTGGCAAATTACTTGATATATGAAGCAGTAACAGTCACGTGTTATGTTATATAACTGAGAAGGGATTTTTTTTTCTTACTTGTTTTTACAAAAGGTAGTTATTGCAGTTTTTAATGTTCTGCTCTGATACAAGTCTCTTTCTCTTTTAGTTCCTGTGTTTCGGAAGCAGAGAAAGAAAGTCCAGGTATGTACTTGGTTTTAAAATAATCAAGAAATATAATTTCTTAGTTGAATGTTTTGTAAAACATTAGTTTTTGCTTCATGAGGCAAAAGTTTTGGGGAGAAGCTGACAACCTAAACTGCTGGCTTGCTTGGTTGTTCAGTTGCTTTAGTTTGACCTGTTGCAATTCAAGTCCATGCAACGCCGTGGTTGGCATGCCAGTATGTTCTGTGACCATGTCATACGACTGGATTGCTCTGGTTATGGCTGGATCTCACAGCATATCACATTTCCAACTTGTTCAGTCCTGAAGCTTGGCAGGCTTCATGTCAATGAGGCTCATGGAGCTCACAGAGTTCATGTTTATGATGCAATTCTAAGGAGTTCTTACGATAACATGAATCTCATAAAACTTGCCTGGAAGCAGTTTTAAGGATACCTACAGTATTATATTAGGAAGTAAATATTTTTTGTGTTTGATTTAAGAAATAGTTTAATTTCCATTTAATTAAGATACCACATCTGTGTTGATAAGACATTAAACAAACAGCAGCTTAAGTCCCTTTCTTCTCTTCAGGGGCTGATCATCGTGAGAAGAAGTATAAGGCCCATCGTCAGTTTGGGGACAGGCGTGGGGGAGTTATTAGTGCTCGCACGTACTTTTATGCTGATGAAGCCAAATGTGACAAACAAATGGAGACATTTATTAACTGTATTAAAGCCTCCGGTGAGTAGAAAAGCATGCATTAAATATAAATATGCTTAAAGTATCAGGATTGTTATAGAAGTTTTCTCCATTTCAGGTGGAGCTTCCACTGATGGATTTTCTGCCATCAAAATGACTGCACTAGGACGCCCGCAGTTCCTGGTAAGATTAACTCCACAACTTCAAGTATTAACTTACAGTTGACGCTGCAAAATATACAAAGTTGAGAATAGTATCAGTTTGGTAATAACAGGTTTTTTTCCTGGTATAAGCTCATCACAATCAGCATTACAAATCAGTTGATGGAAGCTTAAAATGTATTTGTTTTGTTTTGTGTTTGAACAGCTTCAGTTTTCAGACGTTCTGGTTAAATGGAGAAAGTTCTTTAGCTTTCTTGCAGCACAACAGGGAAAATCTGACATGATGGTTTTGGAACAAAAACTGGAACTGGAGCAACTCAAGGTTTGTCTTGAGTGTTATGATTCATGTTCATGCATGTGTATGGATAACTGGTTTCTGATTGGTTGTGAGATGTTCAGGCATGCTCCTGATTTCAGAACTCCTAGAGTTCATGGGGTTTTTTGGATTGAATTGTTTCTATATTTAGATACATTGTTACATTTTTTTTTCATATAGGAAAATTTGGCTCAGCTGGGTGTTGGAGCCAAAGATGACATAGAGAACTGGTTTACTGGAGAGAAGCTGGGTTTGTCAGGGTAGGATGATCACTTCTTTATGAATAAGTATCAAAAGAACTGTGGTGTGATTTTATACTAATACTGTTTTCAGTAGTCTGGGATGCTTCTGAATTGAATTTTTTTTCACCTCACATTATTTGCATTATTTCTAGAACGATAGATCTGCTGGACTGGAACAGCTTGATCAATGACACAACCAAAATGTCCAATCTGCTTATGGTGCCAAATCTTGAGGTAAGGTGTGAAAATGGCATCAGTACTGTGGCCAAAATCATTAGTAAGACTGTGTTGAAAAGATTGATTAATGAATTCTGAATCGATTCTCATAGCAATTCCTAAAGATCGATCCATAAGTCCAAAGATGGATTTATTTAACACATTTCCCTTGGTGAATGTAATGGCTATCTCCATAGCCACAGATCCAAGGCGGTAAAACATCATGCTCCAACATGTGTTGTTGTTTTCAGTATTTTCATTTAGTTTTAATGCTTTAGTTCCTTTATGTTTGCGCACACATTTAGGGCTATTGTATTTTTGAATGTTAATATAATCCTAGTATTAATATGTTTCATAACTATATATACATATAATTTAACAAAAAACCCAAAGATTTTAATAACCCTGAACAAAATCTATATCTGATCAGAAACAGATCGGATTGAATCGTATAAATCGATTTTAAATCTTGAGACATGGAATTGAATCGATTCTTGAAATCTAAATCAATACCCAGCCCTGATCATTAGTGGTATTGTTTATTTTACAGTTTGCTGCTAAAGTGTGAACATGGCAGTCCTGATCCAGAAACGTGTTTAAAACAAGAAAAAAAAGAAACATTTTAACAGAAAGCGTTGGGGAGAAAATGGGAAAGTGACATTATCTCTTCCTTATTGTTTTATGGGAACTAGTTGGAACAAACTTATTAGACGTCCTTCTCAAAACATAAGAACTTGAAGTGCTTTTTTATGTCCTCATATCTTTTGTAGTTTTACAATAAGTTTATTATGTTTTGTTAATAAACACTGAATACCAATAAATGTACTTTTTGTGTTTTTGTTGTATAGACTGGTCAGTTGGAACCTTTGCTGAACAAATTTACAGCAGAAGAAGAGAGACAGATGAAGAGGATGCTGCAGAGAGTGGACATTCTGGCAAAGGTGGGGGCATCTGAGAGGGTCATAAAATAACTATCTAGCTAGCTAAAGTTGGGATGTAGTTATTTAGCAAACTCTGTGTTTTAAGATAACATAAAAATATACAATAAAACATGTTAGTAGGACTTTGGTTGCTTTGGAAAGAGTTTAATTGCTTTAGCTGTGATAAGATATGCTTTCAGATGTGTTATGCTTTGGTTTGAACTTTTAAAAAAAAATAATCTTAAAAAATTCAAAGGTGCTTTTTATAATTTTGGAAGAACCTATGCTGAAATGCTGTTTGTGTGTGTCAGCATGCTCTAGAGAACGGGGTACGGCTGATGGTAGATGCCGAGCAGACATACTTCCAAGCAGCTATCAGTCGACTGACCCTTGAGATGCAGAGGAAATTCAACAGAGAAAAACCAGTGATTTTTAACACTTACCAGTGTTACCTCAAGGTGAGTCAACAGAGCTGTTATTACTTACCATGATGTGGTTTAATACATAAGAATGATCTTTTATATCATGTTTGTTTCAACCGTATAACTTGTCCATTAGGAAGCGTATGACAATGTAACTGTGGATGTTGAGCTGTCTCGAAGAGAAGGCTGGTACTTCGGTGCCAAACTTGTCCGTGGAGCTTACATGTACCAAGAGAGAGCCAGGGCACAGGAGATTGGCTATGAGGATCCAATAAACCCAGACTATGAAGCCACCAACAAGATGTATCACAAGTAAGTCATGAATTATTATTAATGTCTTTTTTTGTTTTAGTCAAAGATTATTTTCATTTCTGACCATCTGCCTGTTTGTTTGTCCAGATGTCTGGAGTATGTGCTGGAGGAGATTGAACACAGCAGGAAAGCAAATGTCATGGTTGCATCTCACAATGAGGACACAATAAAGTTCACTCTGGAGAAGTACGCTTTTATCTCAGACCTGTATTTAAATGTCAGATTTGTAAACATTTGTTGTGAAACGAGATCTAGTTTCTGTTTGAGCATACACAAAAGCATCAAAGCTCTCATTCATAAAGGATTAACCACTCTGGTTTAAAGTAATGCCTTGAACATATTCTTTTGAAATTTCTCAAAGCAATAATGAGGTTTACTAAATGGGGAACAATTACACTAAAACCTCCAGGTATATGACAGCCTTTTTGAAATGTTTTTCTGTGTTTTCAGGATGAATGAAATGGGTCTTTTGCCCACTGACAATAAGGTTTATTTTGGACAGCTCCTCGGCATGTGTGACCAGATCAGCTTCCCACTAGGTATGTTTTACTCAGCTTGGTTCCTTAAAGCAAATAACATGTTATGAAATCCTGAAAGCTCTCGTCATGGGGCCAAGTGGCTCCACTGAAACGTAGACTCTGCAGATGTCAGCTTTTCCAGAACCAGGCAGTCCCTGACTGCTCTGTAGATGTGTAAAGAGAAAACAGAAGGGGGTGGGATGGTTAGGGGGAAGCTGCCAGGTCAAACATGAGTATATTTCCACATCGTTACCAGTGACTGTGACTATCTGCAGCGTTATACTGTATGATGTCATAGCGTGTCCATGGTACGTATGACAGTGCCCTTTGTGTAAAGCCTCCCCCCTAAAATAAATAAGGCAAATACGTGTGTTTGAAAATGAGGTACAGAACATCACAGTGGTGTGAAAGGCCCTGAACTTTAGTGTCAAGACAGTCCAACTAGTCAAATAGGACCAGTGAAATAAAAAGAGACTTTAAAAAGAGAGAATAAGGTTTAAAGGTTTTAGGTGGAAGATCGTTTATCTTTCACCAAGCAGCTGATTTCAACCCACATTAGGATTTTCACCTTAGACTATAGTCCTACATTCATTTTATACGTATACATTATTATCTAGATTAATTGAAAATGAACCCAAAGTGTCTTGGCTTTAATATGGCGTTTGCTGTTTTTTTTTTTTTTATAAATTTGTTTTCTTGCACTCAGCAAAATTCTAAAGCTCCCCTATTTCCATTACAATAAAGGCATTTTTACTTTATAATCACTTATAGTGCTTGGAATTGGATTTTTGTGCCACTTTTTGGTAACAAATCCTTCCTTCCATGAGCATATCAGCCCTCAGCCTTTGGCCACACCTTTCCTTCACCATGAAGACGTAACTAAACACCAAGGTAGCTTACCATGTGTATATATACCCAAACATACTGAAAATGGCCCAATTTTGCAATACCGTTGCCTAAAAAAACATTCCTGAATTTAGATAGTGTTCTGGATCAGTCCGAGAATTTAATGGAATATAAGTTAGACTAAGGCTCGCACAGTAAAGACATGATAAAAGTCTGTCCAGTAGTTTTTATGTACAGTTGCTAAAAACGCCAAAGAGACAGATAAATGCTAGTAAAATATCTGCCGCCTTCTTAGCAGAGGAGACAAACCAATAACAACAACAAAAACTCGAGTAAGAAGCCAGTCAGTCGTTACCACACAGATTATTAAATAAACGTGTGTAAATAGCATATTCTCAGACACAAGTATCACTGATTCTCACTTTGTGCATTGCAAATATCCCATGTACTTTTTTTTTATTAGCCTCATATTTGAAAAAGACATAATATTATTTCATAATAATTTAAATACTTCCTGTTAAAACAGTATGCCGCCTCATCATTGCTGCAGAAAGACATGTTCTCTATTTTGTTCTGCAGTGATTAAAATCGTGGGTATATGCAGGCATGACGGTGACAGGTACATTTGTTTAAAACATGTTGATACTTTTGTATTTTTAACAGGTCAAGCAGGTTTTCCAGTGTACAAGTATGTCCCATATGGCCCCATCAATGAGGTGATTCCATATCTGTCCCGGCGGGCACAAGAAAACCGTGGCTTCATGAAGGGATCCCAAAGAGAGCGCAGCTTGCTGTGGAAGGAGCTGAGACGAAGGCTGTTGGGCGGTCAGATTTTCTACACGCCAGTCTACTGAGTGGGACAATCACAATAAAAGACTGTAATGTGTTTCTAACCATTCCACCATGTCTAGTGCGCCACTATCTGCTAGCTGCTTTTTGTAGTGGAAGGTCGATGTCTGTGGTTGGTGAGCTGATCTATTTATATTTTACTGACTGGTATTTCAAGCGTGGGCTGCTTATTGAAAAAGATCTGTGTTGATTTTAGATGCTGTAGATGATGTAATAAAGGGATTTTTAAAGCACTGTTATCACATTACATGCACTTGTGAAGTAAGCAATGATTAATACAACTCAGTTGTGTTTGAATCAGTTTAATTTTACATACAGAAAACACAGAAATTGGGTCTGGTTGTAAAAGAGGTGTGAAAGAAGAGTATATTGTCTATGTTTAATAAGTTGACTTGGTTTTATATAAAATATTCTGTTTATTTAAATGTAATTATTTGTATATTTCCGAGGTTAACATTAGTGTCTTGTAATTCTTTGTCAGGAAGAAGTGGTAGCAATTAAATGCTTTGTTATGTGGGTTTGGTACTGTACACCACTCCAAGGGGCTTACAGTGTTGGAATGAGAATGTTAATTGCATTGCAGAATGTTCATTGCAACTTTCCGTGAAATGAAGAGACCTTCTTTTAACAGTAACAGCAGGTGCTTTAAACTAGAAAGCGAAATGTCCTTTCCAAAGTGTTCAGAAAACATTTGAAGCTTCCTCCCATCGTTTTCTACGAAGCTTCACCCAATTGTTCACAGAAACCGCTGCTATGTTGCATAATCTGCCCAGAATGTGAAAGCAAACTGGGTGTTAGTCTTTTCTGTTGCGCTTGACTTCTGAAAAGGTGTATCTGGTTCAGTCATAAGCTGTATGAAAAGTGAATCATTGTTTAAATAAAAATAAATCCACTTCAAAAATGGTAAAATGTCTGTTAACCTTGTTTACTGATGCTTGATATTAATACAGACAGAAATAAAAATGCTCAACTGATAGAACATCAGTGTTGATGTTAAGTTATGTTAGAAAGTGAGACATTTAGTGTAGTTCTAAATGTAATGACATTTATATGGTCGCAATAAACTGAAAGTATAACTAATATTATGTAGGCTACATGTTTATGATGCTACAAGTTAAGCATGGTAACATTTCAAGCTTTAAGAGAAAGTTTGTTATTGTGGAATTTTTTAATTTTATTTTAAAATCAATGTTGAATGTACAGAATATATTTAGTTGGTGGTTATTAAATAAAATTGATCTAAATTAGAATTGCTTTACTCTTTGGTACTGTGAACAGCTTAAGACAGAGCTGTTACCATTATTTAATTTGTTTAAATGTTGCTTCCTTCCTTGATTAAGCCAAGTCCATCTCCTGCCACTATTTGCAACATTCTGCAACCATGGCTTAGGTAAACGGAATCATGTGATTGTCCTCTGACTAAGTTCATTCACTGTGTGTTAACTGTTAAAACACACATCTGCCCCTATCAGATCTCTGTCCTGATGAAATAGGAATTATTTACATTGCATGAGGAAACATCAGTTGAGACGTAAAATACGTTCAGTTTTTTTTTCTTTTTTTAATAAATAACCCTGATGTGTAAAGTTGTGACACCATTATCACCTTACGTGTGACTCAGACTTTTTCCATGAAGTTAACTTTTATTTTGTGCATCATAATTTCTCAATGCTTCAAAAAGCGTACATAATTACATCTTGTTGCATTCTTATGGTGTAAGTTAACTTGTTTATTTTCAAATAAACACACAAATTAATCCATTATAAATGATGCGCGTATTTAAGGTTAATAAAATAATAAGCATAAGGTTTGAGGTTGCTTAGATGATTTTACACTTATTTGAATAAAGTATTGAAAACTAAATAATGACATTATTTCTTATTTGAATAACAGAGTGGGGTATATGCCCAGTGTGACACAGATACGCAGAGTTAAGAAGAGATATCACAAACAAATCCAATGTGGGTGGAGAAATAAATTCAGTTCTTTTGTCTTCCGCATAGACAAAAACCCTACAGGGAGAGTTTACCATATAAGTCGGCGCTTCTTTCTACTTAAAGAAAGTTCAACATTCAACTGGACAGTATAAATATACTACTATCATCTAGTAAGTTTGAAGCTCTCTTTCTTTTAAATAGCCTCACTAGATGTCTCATTTAGTGAAGAAATGTTTATTTCTGGTGTTGTTAATATTTAGAGAGTTTTGAAAACACCTTCAGCAACTGCATAAGCTATATAAATGGCAATATGTCATCTGAACACAGCTGCGTAAAAAGACGCGCGCGTTTGCGTGCCAGAGTTTCTTTATCGGGATCGGATACAAGCTTCTGTCTCGTGTTAACAACATCAGAAGTCGATATTAAGAGGGGTGAGACCTATTTTATTATTTATTTGTCACGCGATGTATGTTCTTACTTATGGTTTCATGTCATGTCCATCACCACGAACCTGGATGTGTTCAACACATGTGCCATAAATTCATTCATTCATCCATTTTCTTAATTCAATTCAGACACGCGGTTATGCTAGAGCCTATCTCAGCAATTAGAAAGTAAGGCAGGGTACAGCATATATACAATAATCATGGAGATATTGATTGATTGAGAAATGTTGTTTGAAGAACATAATAATTTTAAAAAACAAAACAAAAAAATAGTGATAAAACATGTAATGAAAGAAAAGCTGTTCAAAAGGAGTGGAAATTATTTATGGTGGATTATAAAAGCATAAGCATATATAATCCCACCCCAGTAATCACGAATGTCACAACCTATATAATTATCAAAAATTCTAAGTACTATATACTTTACAATAAAATAAAAAGTTATATTGACAACATAGTATAACAATGATTCCTAAATAACAATAATAAACTATGTATATAATATATATATTATATATATAATCAATTTCTATTATAATGTATTGCAATAATAAAATTCAAGTCAACAATTATCCAAATAATTATTTTAACCCCATTTTTATTATCTATACAGCTCAATTAATATTTCTTTATTAATCAGTTTAAATATGTGGATATTTGGAGACCCCCTGTGTTCTTCATGCAAACAGATACACAAAAACATTTCCTAGTGCTTAAATTCCCTTTTGAATATGGTTTTCCCTTGAAAATTGTAACCCCCATCTCTCTGACTGAAAATATTTTGTACTTGGTATGGTAATATGTTCCTGCTGGCTTTAAACATAATCTGTGCTGTGTGATAACTGACCAAGTCTTTGAGTTTTAGTAATTTGAATTTTAAAAACAATGACTTAGTGTGATCCAGATAACCAGCTTTATATATAATATGGACTGCCCTCTTTTTGTAAAACCATTAGTGAGTGAGGAGTGTTTTTATAACACACTTCACTCACTAATGATATTGCGCAGATGTGTAGTCTTTCTTGGATTGGAATATTATTGCACATGGGGGAGTTCAGGGTAGTAATTGCTTTTGTAAAGAAGCTGTTTTTCAATCTTTTTGTTTTAGTCTTGATGCACCTATAGCGACTCCCAGAGAGCAACAGGGCAAACAGATCAAAGCAGGGTGGGAGCTATCATTGCTGATGCACTGGTCTCTGCTGAGGCAGTGGGAGGTGACCATCAGGAAGGGGAGAGGACATTTTTAAATCAGGTTTTTATCCATTGCTATTGTTTTTATGCATTGTTTGCTTGTGAAGCACTTTGTGACTTTATATCTTGAAAGATGCTACATGAATTAAGTTTGACTTACATTACTTAGTTAAAAGGAGAAGAAGTACTCTGGTCTTTCTGCTGTTTTTGTTTGTTGAAAATGGAAATTTTTAAGAACCAAAGACATGTTTCATGTGTCAACATCAGGGTTTATGTTACATATACTGAAAGAGTGATGCAACAGTTCTTCTGCTTCTCTGCATTCATCTTTTGTTTATCATGGTCAGTGGTTCATCTCATGTTTCTTCTCACCCTCGTCTTTTTAGCGCTGCAAAGACTATTATTAAACTGGAGATGTTGCAAGAGATGAGAGAGGTAAGAAGGTATTTATATGGTATGGAAATTTGCGTGTGTAAAGTAGCTGCCTTAATCAAAGATTTAAAAGTGTTTGTGTAATTTTATTCTCAGGCTGGTTTTTGGGCTTGAATCATGTTTTTCCTCAAAGTGAATAAATGCAAAGCTGTGGTACGAAGACTGATTCCCTGGGCTTTGTTGTTCAGTATAATTCTGGTAATCTACTGCTTGACAAGCCCAGGCCAAGTGAATGTCAGGTAAATATACAAAACCAAACATTGTTTCATTCATACAAGTCAAATTGATTAATTATGTCATGTATTTCATAGAGATCTGCAAGAAGACACGTGTAATCTGAGCATGGGAAAATCATTAAAGACAGGTTCAGCAGTGCTGTCGCAGAGCTTTAAATCTGAGGCGGAGTGTTCTCCCAAAAGGAACATCATGTTCATGAAGACCCATAAAACTGCAAGTAGCACCATCCTCAACATCCTCTTTAGATTTGGAGAAAAGCACAAGCTGAAGTTTGCTTTTCCTGATGGACGCAATGACTTTTTCTACCCTTCACCATTCCGGTGCTCCCAGGTGAAGGACTACAGGCCAGGCGGATGTTTCAACATTGTTTGCAATCACATGCGCTTCGATCGTAAAGAAGTGTCTAAACTCCTTCCACCAGATGCTGTGTATTTTACCATCTTACGTGACCCCGTGGATCTTTTTGAGTCGTCCTTCAATTACTACCACGGGGTAATCCCACTCACATGGAGCATTGGTGGTAGGGACAAACTAGCAGAGTTTCTGAACAATCCTAAAGCTTATTACAGTCCAAACGCGTACAACTCATTCTATCTTAAAAATTTGCTCTCTTTTGACTTTGGTTTTGATAACAACCTTGAAAGAGATGATCCTCGTGTCATGCAAAACATCCATCATTTATCAAAGCAATTTCATCTTGTCCTCATAGCGGAATATTTTGAAGAGTCTCTGATACTGCTGAAGGACTTACTCTGTTTGAAAATGGATGACATCCTATATTT
>JBAMHX010000021.1:12728590-12740295 GCA_037177515.1 Pseudomugil tenellus
ATAGGTGTTGTATGTGTGTGTGTGTGTGTATATATATATATATATATATATATATATATATATATATATATATATATACATGTATATATGTGTGTGTGTGTGTAGGAAGGCATTTTTAATTGTTGGTTATGTGATTTGAATCAGGTACTTCATGTATTTTTAGACTAATTGATCATTAGGGCAAACCTTTGTTTCATCTATACATTTATTTCTTTTGAGGTTAATTTGAACCCTCTGTAATCTCTAACATGCAGGTTAATTTTAGGTAAATAAATTTATATGTAACATATCTTTGTTTTGAACAAATCCCATTTCTAAAATCCTATGTGTGCAGTTATTTGTTAGACAAAATGTTGCTGCCAGTAACAAGAAAACTCTTGTACAGTATGGTCTGTGCCTCCTCTTAGGAGTGCTGAACTAGTTATCTAACTTAATCTCTTTTGTAAGAATAGCGATAATTTAAATAGGTTTTAACTTGCAATATGTGCATTTGCTACTTTTCTTTTTTATAGTACCATTCATTTATTTGACAACTAGTCAGTTTATCTGTGGAACTTGCTCATTGAAGCACCTTTTTTAAAAAAAATAAATTTGAAATTGTTATTTGCATCTACTCAATGTATTTTATATTTTTAGCTGTTTAATAAAGTAGAAATACCTAAAAAGCCTTACCTGTATTTGTTGTTTTTGAAAAAGAACATCCTTGTTACAATACTCTCTTTGTAGGCATACATTTATAACTTACATGACTAGTCTTTAATGTTTTGATTAATTTGATTTCAGGAATCTTTGCTGGGATGGTGCAGGTACTTCAACATTTGTTTATTTCGAATACTACATGGGCCAAGAGTGGGAATACATGAATGTGTAGTAGAAAATTAAAATGATTCCTACTTGGAGGATTTATACCAGCGGTAGGCAACTCCTGCAAGTGTTTGGAGTTTCCCTGCTGTAACACACCTGACACACAGACTTGTACAGAGCTTGAAATCAAACTCTTAGAGACAATCTGCTAATTACCTCTTGATTTGAATCAGGTGTGATGCATCAGGGAAACTCGCAACACTTGTGACACAGTGGCATTTATGATTTAGACTAACCCCATATCTTACAACTGAAATTTCCTCTTGTATCCAGACATTTCCTCCATTTGCATTTTAGCTTTTGTCTGGAGAAAAAAAAGGACATGTGGAGAGATGATTTAAGTGATAAATTACTTAATTTACACTTCTGCTGGTTTGAACCCTGAATTTAATTCTGTTTAATTGTACAGTGGTCATACTTGCTCTATTTGCATCCCAATAAACTTATTCATAGGAGAATATGTACCTTTCACAAAGGCGTGCAGTTGATGAAGATGGTAAACTACAGTGAATTAATATGTAACATTAAACAACCTCAGCAAATGAGAATGCAATGTATCCCCAATGCTTCCTTAACAGGTGCAATTTTTCACGTTTGATCTGAAATGACCTGAATTCAATATATCGTAAATAAAAACCATTTAGTCTTTGAGACACTAACAAATATTTAATATAACATTTTGCAATCTGTGAGAGCAACAAGGACACAAGGGCATTACAAATGATCAGGATGTCATGGGACGAGAGGACAGGAACGTTTCCTCCATCTTCGTGGTGGTCTGGACAGTAAGTCAGCTTTCACAGGTCCTCTGATTCACGGTTCCTGCTTTGTTATCACTTGGAGCACATTGTCCATGTTAAAAGCTGCTTGATTCAGGTGTTTACTCCAGGAGGAATGGTGATGGAAACACTTGTTCACCAGCGTTACATAACTCTGGCTGTGTCCTCCTACTCTTCTTTATTTTCGTAGTTGTGTTTGATGTGTTTCCATAGTTTCTGTACAAGAGCACATATTAGATATCATGAAACATGTTATGTTATGCACATAGATTGTATCGACCAGATTGTATCTAAGACATGAATGCCACGGCTAAGCTAGCTGAGCTAACGTTATCGCCGCTTCGCCCTCTGCCTACAAGGTCAGGATCATTACAACGTCAATAAAAACAAATCTTACCCCACGATTAATCTGCTCGAAAATGGCGTCACCACCTTGGTCAAATATTCGTTCAAAGAAAACTGCTCCAACCATTATTGTTACAGCAAAGGTAGACGTCCTCCTGAAGAGGAGATTGTAGACAGTTTTAGTCAGCGCCATGTCGTTGGTGTTTTACGCTCTGCGCAAGACCGGATGCTGCTGTGGGTCACTTCCGCTTTTGCCTTACAAATCGGAGCAGGATGTCCCTGCAACGATACCGTATGCAAGCGATTTAGTGCATTTTTTCCGCGTACAGTCATTTATATTAACAAATACAGAAGACTTGAGTTTTAAAAATGAAAATTGCTGTACCATACCATTCTTAAATGCCACATACACCTGGAGTGAATGCTAACGTCTGTTGGTGTAAGTATGCTAGCCAATTATTCAAAGGTAGATTTTCTTCGCCTGTTTGTGGAAAGACGCTTTCATTGGATCATTGTTTTCATGACCACTTTCTGTGAACAGTATTACACAGTAGAAATTTAGCATAGTTAATTTTCTATCTATAATATCTTAAAAGTCAAACAGAAAGTTACACCTAAAGATAGAAACATTTGACTAATTTCAGTCCCATATGGACCTGTAGATGGCAGCAAAAGAGAGGCGTTTTGAGCCATTTTTTGCTGCTTTTCCTCATTTCTTCTTATTTATCTTGCTGTAGGTCCTCTATGCTTTTATCTCCTGTTATTTATTTCGTAGCCCACTCAACTTAGATTCCAGTGTAAGATGAGACAAAGAGGAAGCTGATGGAGCAATAGACATGTAAAAAAGTGACATCTTTGCTATGAAGTGTCATAGCTGCTATTTCTATTGTTTTGTTATGGCATATCACACTATTGTCAGATAAACTAGATAAACAAGAGTGTGTGGCATTGATGTAGTTCATCTTATTCATTGTTGATGACACTTAGCTTCCACTTTGTACGTGTAATAGTTTTGTTTTGCTTTTATGTTAATCCTATGTAATTGCCTGTACAAGTGATTTGCATGTAGTCTTCATGTTTCTCCTGCTTTACTTTCCACCTTAGTTTAGTTATTGTTAATAACTACGAGACTTTTTTCTGTTTATTGTGTTTTAGGTATTTGAAAGGTAACCGTTCATCAGTGTGAACGTACAACTTTCGGTATGGGGAAAAGGTACTACTGTGACTACTGTGATCGGTCCTTTCAGGACAACATGCACAACAGGAAGAAACACCTGAATGGTGTTCAGCATCACAGAGCAAAGAAAGCCTGGTTTGACCAATTCAGAGGTGAGTCAGAGAGATCTCTTCCTGCTTTTGAGTGTTATGAAATGAGTTTTACTCCTGTACTGTTTAGGACATATGGTTTTAGTTGAAGTAATTTTATTAACTAGTCAGTTATCTTATATTATATTATCTTATATTAGCAGTACTTTTACATATTTATGAGATTTTAGATTTTTTTTTTTAATCCTACTACTTTCATTTATGAAAGGAGAGTATAACTAACATGCCATCTTTCCACAGACTCTGCAGCTATTCTCTATGATGAGCAAGTGAAGAAACCCTGCCGAAAGTTTCTCCAGAAAGGTAATGAAGCCGCTGTGCTGAATCTTAAATAGAATTTTCAAATGTGTGTTTTAGGCTGTGTAATTTTGTTGCTGCTGCTTGTTTTCCCCTTTAGGATTTTGTGATTTTGGGTCAAACTGCAGGTTTTCTCACATGTCTGAAGAGGAGCAGTCAAACCTAATTAGATGGATGGAGGGTAAGCTTTAACCAGATGATGGTGACTCAAATCAATTTGTCTCACTGAGCATTGCCTTGTACAGAGATGAAAATGATCAGAATATTTTTTATGATAATAGAAGAATTGTATTCGCGCATTTCCATCTATATTACTGGTTTGTTTGACAGTCTAGTGATGCAGGCTGTTGCTGATGGTGTTTTTCAACTATAGTAAAATGTCAAGAATGATGCCAAAACATACAGTTGCTTGAAAAAGTGTTAAAGAAAGTGATAGTCCAGAAATATGTTTCATAATTGTCAAGCACATGTAGACGAGAATAAACTGCTTTATGTTTAGAAAAGTTATATTTTTCTTTTTTCCCAGAAGAAAAGCGGCAAAAAGAAGACATTGAGGAGAGAATGATGTTGGGTCGAAGTGTAGAGGAATGGCTGTCAAAGTGGGAAAAGAAGCGAGCTGCCCTCAGTAACAAAGGGTACTTTTTTTTAACAAGGCCTGCATGGTGGTTATGCCTAATAATCGCTCCTGTTCATTTAATATGCAACCATTCAATTATTTATCTCTGCAGGGATCCAAAAAGTAAGGACGATAATGAGGAGGTTGAAGTAGGAAGTGAGATACCTCAACAGTTGCTTTCCATTCCTGACCTGCCACCCTCACTTCTACCACCTCCTCCAGGTGGATGGAGGGTGAGAGTGAACACTGAATGGGGTTGAAGAACATTCACATGGTTCAGCATGGAGAGCAGAACAGCTTCTTAAAAAACCCTATTTTAAGAAATGGTCTCACTTTCTTATTTGAAAGTTTCTTTTTTTGGTTTCTATTACCAACAAATGGTTGTTGCCATTATTTAACAATTATTTTTTTTCATTTTGAACGATTTTGTTTTGTAAAATGATTATTAAACCAGCTGACTAATTATAAATAAGCAGTTGCATAAGTTTAACAACTCACTCTGACATGAGAAGTGATTATACTGGTGTTGTAAGCTGACTCTGAATCAACATTTTGACATATCATACCTTGACAATGTGTTGTTGATTTCTGCATTAGTCTTCTGTGGAGTGCCCTTGAAGTGAATCTCCTCTGAGGAGTTTGGTTTGATGTTACATTACCATGAAACAAATGGATGATTACTGAACAGATGGATATCCAGCCATCCATTTTTTACACTTGTTTCATCTTGTTCACGTTTGAAATGGGGCTGGATACTATCCCAGCTGTCGGAGGGTAAAAGGCGGAGTGCACCTTGGAAAGGTTGTTGATCCATCATGAAGCCTAACATGGACAAACAACTGTGCACTCTCTCACACCTCTTGTCAATCTAGATTCCCAGATGGGATTTTTTTTAACCCTCTTCCGCATCAGCAAGGGATTCCTTTTGTCATGACTTAACTTGATTTCTAACACAAATTTTCTACTTAAATAGTAAACATGAGAAACTGCTGTTCTAAATGAGATTTTTTTTTTTTTTAATGAAAGTATCTTCATATTTTATTTTCGTCTAGTTGGCATCTTGTATATACTTTGTGTTTATGTCTGATGCATTGCTGATTATCAGTTGGATTTTTAAAGCCATCAAGCCTTTTTATTTTTTCACTGAACTTATGCTGAGTCTGAAAGATTTTAAAGGTGCAATTATGAACCTTTTTAGGTTTTTCTGTATTGGATAAGTATAAGTATGGACACCTACCCATTAAATTTTAATTAGTATATCTGCAAGTATTTGACTAAATTATGACTATCCCCTAAAAATAGATATACAATATATCTATATACTGTCACTGACAATATAGTATAATCTAATTAATATAATAATTTATCCATTTATATTTTAATTAATTTACATTTTAATTTATTGTAAAATATAATATTGTGTATTGCATACATGTATGTAAATATTGCATGCATTTTTTAATTACAGACTTGTCATCAAAGTACAGTTTGAGGCACTGTTTTCTGTCAATTATGTATGTTATTATTATTTTTTTTTTAACCAAAGAAATCATACAAAAGTTCACTTTATTGCAAGCTGGTGGCAAGATCAGACAACGTAATTGCTAAGATATGCAGTGAGGAAAGCTGATATTCTGCAGCTTATTTATCATCTCTGTCTCATATTAGTTATCACCTTTTATGTATGGCAGATTTTATCGGTGGAAATTTGTAAGCAAAAAAGATGAGAAGCTTCCTGAATTTTAATGCACTTGTTATTTATTGGACTACATGCATCTAAACACCACTAACATTAGTGTATAATTGATGCAGTGACCTTTACAGAAGTTAAAGAAGACAAATCAGTGCAGAATATCTCACATACATTAAAATCACTGATAATGTCACACAGTTGGATGGTGCAACAACAGAGCGAGACAAATTATTACTGATAAAAAGTTTAAACATGTTTTCCATTACTTTTTTATTTAAAGGTAGATTTCTCCTAATTATCTGTCTTTCTATGGTTACTTCAGTAACATAAGTGCAGTTTATTTAAAAAAACAAAGTGACAAAGGCACAAAATAAGAGACATCCACATGCCAAATAAATCTAACATAATTAAGACAATCTGTTAAAGAATACATAGATCTGCTTACCAAAACACTGTAACATACAGAATTGACAATATTTGCTAATACAGTGTTTTAAGACAAGCTCTGGCACAGTGACAATACTTTACATCCACACAGAACCTCTATCTTACACGAGACACTTGTCAGCTTCAACGTTAAAACCAGACGTGTAACATTGAATAAAACTTTATTCTACCAAGGACTGGTCTTTAAAAATGCTTAGGTAGGTGACAAGTCCCATGTGTGAAGCTGTCGGCATTGCACAGTAGTTAAAATGCTGTGGCTGCACATACTGTGTCAATATGCAGAGGTAATGTAAATAGTTTTTACATAAACAGCTACATGACATAAAATATTGTTTTTTATTGCCAGAGTAATTCTCACTGTTACATACTTTCCTGTTTGTGATCAAGCTTTGATAAACTTCAAGTTAAGAAAAAAACTGAAAAATTTATTAAAATTTGTCAAAATTTGACAAATAATTAAAGAAATATTCATCTTAAAGAAATCTGAAAAGTTAATGAAAGTGCATGGTCTTGATATAAAGAACTTGCATCAGAATGTCCAGTTTATCTGGAAATGATCTATCAGGCTTTTTTTAATTGTTTTTTTGTTGCTGTTTTTACAAAACATTATGCTTATATCCATAATAAAATAACATAGATTTAATGTATCACCTATCCAAGTAAGAAAATATAAGCATGTTATACTTTAAGCAAAAGTGTTGTTTTGGTGATCCATGTAAAAGCCAGAAAACAACCATTTTTATGATATGTTAAATTATTGTTCACAGCATACTGCAAAATATTTAGTATTTTCATATTATTTGCACATCCACAAAGAACCTGACATTTGCAGGAAAATGTCAAATACTTCTTTATTTTTTGCAATAATCACTTAACAAATTGCATAATTATTTAAACACATACTTCAAAAGTTGTTCTCACATAGAAGACATTTATTTATACATGCAAGTGTGGTGCGTAAGGGACTTCTTACGCATTTGCTATAAATATTACAGGTAATAATTTGTCTAGACGCTACTCTATTTATTCATAGCTGGTAGCTCAGTTCATTCTGCTATTAAACTGACACTCATTTGGGTTCATTTTGATGTATTATAGATGCACAGATCTGAACTATGCAGCAACATTTTGCATGTATTGCAGGCAGACTGTGAATATAAAACATGACCATTAGCTGAGTCTTGACTTTTTACATAAATACCCATGCATATGCTGTTGCTCTCTGTTTCATTGAGGGATTTTGTGATTTCCTTCTGTACTTTAAGGTTCACCACTGACTTAATTTAGTTCCTAAGAATAAAGCTGTTTTCATATTAGCTAACAAAACACTTATTAGATTTAGAAAGTAATGTCAGCCAAGAAGTCTTTCTCAATGGTTTAAACCACAGTAATTAATTCGGAGAAAATGTGACATCTTTACTGAAGGATTGTGTAGTTTATTTATTTATTCATTTATTTATTTATTGGTTACCTCCTGATTGGTTGACAGTAGGCCAGAGCCTGAATCTACAAGTCTCCAACCCCACTTATTTAAAAGAAATTCTTCCTGCGCTTGTTTTCAACTTTATCCACTTGATGAGTTGCTTGCATTTTTTTAAAAATGGAAACGTCGATATGTGGCTTCAAGCCAGAATAAGTTGAAATGGGATCTAATGCACCACAAATATTGGACAAAACTATGATAATTTTGTTTTCTGACCAATATGTTTCAGATTGTGGCCATTTATTTGGGTTTATATACTATAAATCATCCAACAACAGCATGCATTTAAATACAAGTATGACAGAAATATAGCAAAACAACTAATCTTTCAAATAGATAGATTTAAAAATTGAGAGTTGGAGAGATGCGTAGCGGAATTGATTAAATTTATTTTAGTTTCTATCACACTCAAATGAAAATCACTCTGGTCTCCAAATTCTTAAATATCTTAAATTCCAAATATACATGGTTGCTTAGTATTTTTCTTTTCATAAAAGAATGTTTGGTAACCCTGAAGAAAGTCATGAGCCAAAACACATTGATCAAACAATGTCTTTTTTTTTTTTTTTTTTTTTACAGATTTAAGCTCTCAAACCTTTCTCGTTCAAACAACATGGGTTTAGGAGATTTTGAGTGGGAAACTTGCAGATTCTACCACAACGCCACAAAATATCAAATGGACATTTCTTGTCTGTATGTTGCATCTCATGTAAGTAATAAATCAGTGCATTTGACAAGCACCTTCTTGGAGCTGGCTGTGTTACTTCCCAACCAGATGTCCTGATGATACCTGTAGTAATTATGTCACTGAAATTACCCAAAAACCACGACCTCACAGATTTACAAATAATATCCGGGCATTGTCAGATTAACTGGGAAGTATGTGAGAAATATATTTGTAAAACATCCATCATTTGTTGAGCTCTGATAGTCTGTTTAAGAAGCTTGTTGAGCTAAAACTGGCAGACTGACAGACTAATAATACCCTCCTTAAAGCTACAGTTCATCCAAGTTTGTGTTTTGAATGATGTACGTTGTTTTGTTAAGATGCTGAACCAAGATGATACCTAGCAAAGTCTGTCAAACTTGAGCTGTATTTTGTAAAAATCATGACACACTATAGTTAACAGACACACAAAATACACAAATGCAGTGCTTAGTAACTCATTCTTATGGTTTAAAGTAGTGATTGTGAATTAACCTGTAGCCCACTTTTGTATTGCTTTATTACCATCATTGGTCCTTTTTAATTGTGGTCAATCTAAATGTTGAGGTTTGCAAATCTGCACTGAAAGTTTTTCTAACAGCAGAGTTGTCCTCAGAACATGCTGTTCACTGAAGTGTTGAAATATTACATTCAGCTCTCTGGTCTTGTTTCTTAGAAAACCTCTTTCTGATACTAATCAGTCCTTAAAATTCTGCCATTCTCTTTCTTACAATCTCTTGTTATATGTTTCCACACACAACCACCACATTGTTGCATTGGTTTCACTTACAAGCTCTGGTGCATCACCAGGTGCGAAAAAAACACAAAAATGAAAATATGTTGACTTTTCTTTTTTTATATAGTCTGTCCTTAGATCTCATTGTCTCCTGCTGGTAAGAGTTATTTACTTCATCCCTCTGCGGAGCATTTGATTTGCTGCAATAAGCATGACGCTGATGATGAATGCAATAGCAAAGGCACAAATTAGGCTTTTACGCACACATGTGTGCTTTTCCTGCTGTGTTGGGCTTGCTGTGGAGAGATATAGAAAATAGAAAACAAATTACCTCACCTGTGAGGCTTAAACATGTCTGAATAAACAGGAATCAGTAACGTACTGTCAATGTCCACGTGAGACTCTGGGCTGTTCAGGTGGTTCTCCTCAGTCATAATGATGTTCTCGATGTCTTTCATAGTGAGGTGGTCGCGGAAAGTATCGTACAGCAGTCTTTTGAGCTCATCCACAGTCAGTTTCTGCATGTCGCACTGGGAACACAGTGTACATAGAGAAAGTTTTAATTAGTAAAAGAAAAACTTCCCTCAACATCCCCCAGCGATGCACATAAGCTGCAGGTCAGCAAAATCTAGAAGAGCAGATAATGAGCCTTTTAGCATTCAGCCCTGATCAAGCAACACAAACATGAGACAAAACAGAATAAACTAACATAGCATCTTTCAATGCACTCCGTAAATTTGTACAAGACTTTCTAAATAAACACTGTTGTTATAATTTGGAGTTATGCTTTTAGGCTGAATTATTTCAGTTAGCCATCACTATTTGCTAATCGTAGCTGCTGCCATATTTACATGATTGTTTATATATGTTTAGCAGCTGATCTGTTCATTCCTAAAATACACCTAAGCTTAATATCTATTAATTAAATCAGACATCAAAATGATAACTAATCATAAAATAAAATATAAGAAATGGATGCACTACATCAGACACATTATTATTATTATCTTTAAACATGTTGAAAATGATAGCAGAGTGGTTTCATAAAACCTGCTGAAAAAGAAAAAAATCAACTGATGATGACTGAATAATTATTTTTTCACTGACTTATGATGGTGACATCTACCTTCCAAAACACAGAATCAAAGTCTGCTCCGTGGAACTTATCAGGCATTCCAGCAGCAGAAAGTTTAGGACCAAGCAATGTGACAAATTCTTCAAAGCCAACTTGTCCATCACCTGATGAAACAGACAGAAAAGCAAAAATCACCACAAAGCTCATGTGTGGGATTATGCTGTATACAGCAGAGTGAGCATGAGGCATACCATCAGTGTCAAGTCTTTGGATGATAACCTCCAGCTCAACCTCGTTGGGCATGTAGCCCAGCGAACGCATAGCCATTCCCAACTCCTGCTTTGAGATAAAGCCGTTCCCATCTCTGTCAAATACTTTGAAAGCCTCACGAATCTCTGTGGAAAAAAAAAAGGCAGCATAGAACAAGCATGTTTGTACGGTGTAATCATTCTCGCTTTCACTCTGGTTGAAGATTTGAAAAGTTGAACACATGATGTGAATATGTGAATAGAGTTTGTATGAAGAATTAAAAGTAGCATAAAACAATTTTTGGATATGTTTGTAGAGAATATAAAACAGTTATTCTTGGTCTTAGCTTAAAAAGTATAATCCTTCTTTCTTAGATAGTTGTCTACTGAGACATAGATGAATCTAAATGTTTTCAAGAACAAATGAGGATTAACAATTAACAACTTTTTTATGGGCTGCATCCTTCATCAGATGGCAAAATTATATTTTATTTTGAATAATCAGCGCTGTAATTAGCGCTGTAGCCTCACAGCAAGCAGGTTGCCGGTTCGATCCCCGGCTCGGGTGGTGGCCTATCTGTGTGGAGTTTACATGTTCTCTCTGTGTTAGCGTGGGTTCTCTCTGGGTTCTCTGGATTCCTCCCACAGAAAGACATGGACCTTGGGGATATGCTGATTGGGGACTCTAAATTGACCTTAGGTGTGAGTGTGTGTATATGTGGTTGTACGTCTATGTTTATGGCCTAGTGATAGGCTGGCAACCTGTCCAGTGTGTACCTCGCCCGTTGGCTGCTGGGATTGGCTCCCGCTGCCCCATTTGGGAATAAGCGGTAGAAAATGGATGGATGAATTACAAAAAATAATTACAGTGTGCATAAAAAAGAAGCTGCAGCTCATACCTTATTCGCTCCTAATTTAGCATCAGTTGAGATTTTAAATTCTTGAGGTAGAAAAAATATTATTCTATTTTTATTTGATAAAATGAGAAGAGAAATGTTAAAACATATAATGTTTCAAATAATAATAATAATAATAATAATAATAATAATAATAATAATAATAATAATAATAATAATAATAATAATAATAA
>JBAMHX010000021.1:12740395-12755057 GCA_037177515.1 Pseudomugil tenellus
TATATATATATTTGCTGGATAAATATCCTAGAGAGATTATTGGCTCATCTCACAAGCAAGTGAACACCTTTCAAGATCCATTACAGTTTGCATGCTGTAATGGGCTTGAGGTTGAAGACGCCATCATCTACCTGCTTCAGAGAGCCCACTCTCATCTGGACCAGTCAGGCAGCACTTTGAGGGTTATGTTCTTTGACTTCCAAGTGCCTTTAATACAATTCAGCCCGCTCTGCTTTGTGAGAAGCTCCATAACCAGGTGGATCTATGACTACCTCACAAACAGACCACAGCTTGTGAGACTGAAAGGTTGTGTGTCTGAAAGGACTAGAACACCACAAGGAACTGTACTTTCACCCTTCCGCTGCACGTTGTACACCTCACACTTCCAGTACAACTCGGAGTCGTGGCATCTGCAGAAATACTCTGATGACTCTGCAGTTATTGGGTGTATCAGTGATGATGTATCAGTGGTGTATCGGTAACAATCATCTTCTTTTGAATACCAACAAAACAAAAGAGATGATTGTCGACTTCAGGAGGAACAAGAACACACACAGGACTGTTTCCATCCTGGGAGAGGAGGTGGAGGTGGTGAAGGAATACAAGTACCTGGGAGTTCAGCTGGACAACACACTTGAGTGGAAAAGCAACACTGAGACACTGAGAACATCTACAAGAAAGGTCAGAGCACAATGTACTTCTTAAGGAAACTGAGATCTTTTAACGTCTGCACCAAAATGTTGCACATATTCTACAAGTCTGTTGTTGAAAGTGCAATTTGTTTTGCAGCGATCTGCTGGGGCAGCAGCATCAGAACCAGAGACTTAAAAAGAATCAACAAACTGATCAAGAAAGCTGGTTCTGTGATCAGAGTAACTCTGGAATCGCTGGAGCTGATCGTACAAAAGAGAATGCTGCACAAGCTGATGAAGATGATGGAGGATTCTTCACACCCTCTCCATAACACAGTGATGAAACAACAGAGTGTGTTCAGTGAGAGGCTTGTTCAGGTACGATGTAGGACTGAGAGGTACAGAAGATCATTCCTTCCAGCAGCCATCAGCATCAAGAACAAGACAATTTGATTATTTTTCTTTTCTTATTATTGTTTTAAAAAAAGCTACTACAATTTGAATTTCCCTTAAAAAGGATAAATAAATTATTTTTTTTATAAAATGGGATTTGATCTTCCACGACATCATACATCAAGATTAGCTGCTACCTTAATGTTTTTTTTCATGTTTACAGCACTTTGCTTCAGGTAAACCATTATATTAAGCCCTAGTGCAGTAAAGAACTACTGTAACTTACATGTGCTAATGTGACTTTGCAAACACAATTTGTATGCAAGTACAAGCAATTTCTTTTGTGCACATGAATCACAGTAGATTATTACTGATAGATTGTAGATTGTAGTTACTGGTCCGTAATGATATAATGAAAAAAGGTTACAATAAGAGAATATATTGAGGTCCTTCTGGTCAAGAAACACAGTCTTACCATAACTTGACATATGAGACACAACATATTTGTCCAAATTACAGCCGGCAGTGTTGCCTTGGTTCTGTTATCTTTTCTCAGCACCATCCTTGATGCTGTGTCATGACCTCTGGTGCCAGTGACAAATAATGAATTCACTGAACCAGCTGAGCAGTGGCTGGACTACTGATAGCTTTCCTTGAGAGGATTAAAGAAAAAAAAAAACTGGAGGGGTTCTCATGAATGATACAAGTTTGTGTTTACTAACCTGATAAAAAATGATTTTATTTTATGTTTATACACTTGACAAAAATAAAATAAAACTAAATCTATAAACTTCAATACATCATCACATGTATTATTCATGTCTACCTGTTTTTATGCTTTCTTATTTAAATGTCATTTGACAGCAGTTTTAACATTTGATAAACATAAAGACAAGTGATGTATTAGATTTTCTTTTTGTATTACAAAACTTAGCTTTAGTAGAAATGTATATGGCAGAAACACTAACATAAAAATACATGTCTTTTTAACCTGTCCTATCCAGCATCATGACAGCAGAATGATGGTCTGGCTGCTGTGTTGTGCCGAACACATTTACTCTGCCAAGAGGGGCCTTTTGGATATAAACCTCTCTCGATTCTAAAGTTGTATTTATTTGTTTATTTATTTGTATATAGTTTTATATAGTTATAGTTTTATATAGTCCAACTTAACTGGACTGGAAAAAACTAAAGTAAAACATGTAAAGGACCAGTAAGTTTACCAGGATTATCTATGAACTCACACCAGATGTTGTCAGGAGCAGATGTGCAAGATAATCTGTAAAATCCATGAGCAACAACAAGAGCAGCAACAAATACATTTGAATTTGCAGTGGTGTAAGTGTGTCTCTGCATGTGGGCATGTGTGCATGTGTGTGTACCTAGCATTAGGGGTGAGTTGTGTGGTGTTATTATGCAAATACAACCACATCCCCTCCAAGGGCCAGGGGCAGATCCAGAGCACCCAAAGTTCCAGACAGCCAACACAGTGCTTAGCCAAGACTGTTACTGCAGGGACAACCATACACCAGCCCAGGAGGAGGCAGAGGAAAGCCACAGCAACCCCCGCACCCAGAGATTGGAGGACCCTAAGGATTAGGGCTCGATCAAAAGCAAGAGTCAGGAACAGAGTGCAAAGCTGCCCACCCCCTCCATATAAAAGCCCGGCCTTGAACGGGGCCAGTCCAGACTGTCACCCACTGCTGGCCGGGGCCCACCTCAGGGCCCTGGCAAAGTACCCAGAGACCACAGTATCCCCCCGCCATACTCTCCAGAACTTGCCAGCCCCCATCCCTCCTCCAGCCAGCCCCTCAATCACATCCTAAACACATCTCAGCATTCACTAATCCCTGTGTAAGCAGCCTAAGCAGACCAGACATAGGAGCAACAGGAGACCCCCCCTCATGCACTCCCTCACCTCAAACACCTTGACCATTCATACCACCATATGTTCACTACTCCCCAGTGTTAAAAAAGAAAAAAATCATAGATAACCTTCTCACCATGCCCCGGGGAGGAAAAAAGGACAACGAGTCCCAACCCAGGAACAACCACCACACCTTGCCCCATCCCCGATACCATCTGACCCCGTGCAGCAGACTGGGCGCCCCTCAAGGCCGGCTGCCCCCGTCATCAGAGCTACACCAGCCCTCTGGATCCATGGGAAACCACTACTCTTCCACCTCCCCAACAGCACCCAAGAAACAGGGTCGTTAACTCTACATGTGTCCTCTCCACTCCCACTGATTGTGAAATGTTGTTTGCAGTTATTACAGAGTAGTAACCATACTGTAATGGGAGAAATACTGTCATAATAATACAAATATGTTTAAAGACACTGTATGTACTCAGATATAGAGGTGAAGTCAAATTTACTTTTATGTCTACTGAACTTCTTTTGTGCACTAATAACCAAAACTATAATATAAAAGAAACTGTAAACATACAATCATGAACTTGAACTAAAACAATGCATAAATAAACAATGCATACATTTCCCTTATAAAAAAATCATGGGGAAATTGCAAACCCTCGAAAAAAGCTTTCAGTTAACTTTTTCAGTGTGATGAAAACATTGAACACACTCAGCTTGTTGTCCTTGATCCGAAAATCTCAGTAACCTTGTTGTGCTGCGAGGGTGCAACAGCTCAGTTATCTAAAGCCAAGGCCGGGTCACTTGCACTGTGAGTAATCACTGACTCTTACAGAGAAAAATTGCATCAGCAATTCCCCACTGAGCAGTGAGAAATCAAGGTGTAGATCACTAAATGTTTAACTTTTATCCATGCATTTGCAGATAAGGCTAGACAAAACAAAGCATGTTTATTCATATAGTACATTGGACGTACGCATTGGTTCAAAATCATTTACATAAAACATTAAAAGCATCACGGTAGTGTGCAGGAAGAATTAAAACATTATAATTTAAACAAACCTTAAAAAAGAAATAAAATGCATCAAATGAAAACAGGAAAAAGCTCAACTATAGGAGATAAAAGTTAGTATGAGAAAAATGCAGTTTATGGTTTTTGTCAATCACACAAAAAAATCTGACCTTTTGCAGCAAATAAATCTGAACTTAACGGCTAACAAATCCCTCTGACCTTACTGACCATCTGACAGACTGATTCATGTTGGTTGTTGGTGCTGCTAAAAACATCCATCAAAATGGTTTACGTTGAAAGCGGATGCCAAGAGGTCCACTGCTGCATACTGGCAAAGGGTCAGTGTGACTGGCAGAAGCAGAAAAGCCACTGAAGCTCCAGGACCTGAAGTACATGGGAAATCCCCAGCCGTGGATTTCCGGCCAGATGAAGAGGAGGTGACTAATATGACCTACTAAAAAAATATGATGCTGGTGTGCATGATGCCATTATCCTAGATGTTTCATTTTGTAATAAAGTAGGAAATATTATCCAATTTAATTTGCAATACTAACATTGTTCAGTTAGCTTACAATTATGAGAGTTAAACATGTCTGTTAAGAGAAATACAGTCTGTTTATCAGCTTAGTAGGGGAATCAAGAGACAATGTATTTTCAGTGAAAAAAAAAGCTTTATGTGTAATTCCTTTTTATTCTTTTAAAGGAGAAACATGGCCTTTTCTTCATAAAAGATGCTAGTAGCATCAAGAAGGACCTCTTTAGGAGTCACCACGTTGACTTTGGTCATATCTAAAATCTGCCTGCATCTGCCAGCTACCCCATGCCAACTTGTCAGAGCCAATGTGCCTTGTCTAGGATAATGAAACTGACTATAGGGATTTTCGTGTGGTAACTATCTTGCAGATCAAATAAAAATCCATCTTCACTGCACTATAAAATATCAAATCCAGCAGTATTTTATTGGTGGCTTGATTTCTAAATGGAAATCAGTATCAGTGAGATAATAAGCTTTTCTGGCCTGCTGACTTATTAATTAACAGCCATTGTTAGAGCTGTACTGGGAATATTCCCTGTTAGTGTGTAGCTTTAAAGAGGAACTGACTGCGATTAACGCTAACATTCATGATTTTGTGTTCATTAGTTGCAATAGCATAGCATTTTCATTAACTAGAAACAAATTATATCTATAAAATGATTATATTTTATTACAGATTAGTCCATGTTGGACTCTCATGTTACTACAGTCGCATTGGAAGGAACAAACAAAGTGACTGTTGAATGAGATGCCTTTCTTTTCCCTACAAACTCAGGTAGAAACAATGAGATTTTCTTCTTTTTCTTTTCTTTTTTAAACTCTGCAATCTGTCGTTTGAATGGACTAGGTGGCTGAAGGCGAATGAAGTACTGGCTTCAAGTCAGTATATTAAACTTTTAAAACAATGCTTTAACAGCAGGAACATATTCCTTCCTTGGAGGAACTTAAGACATTTCTGTGTTGGGACAAAAGCTGAACTTAACTTAAGTCATTTATAAAGCAGGAAAGGAGGTTCACCATGCAGCATCACACTTACAGAACAGTCAGATGTTTCAGAGTTTATATCAGGGGTAAGGAACCCTGGCCCCTCTTCCGAAAAGATTTCAAGGTCTCCTTGTTCCAACACACTGGATTCAAATGAATGAATCACTGTGGACATCATGATAAGCTGTTGGATCCATTTTTATTTCATCATGTGTGCTGGACCAGAGATGCATGGAAAACCTGCAGGATTCCCTTGAGGATCAAGCCCCCCCGGTCTAGCTGGTATTTATGTAATGCTGATTACATATAACAAAACTCTCCAAATCAACTTTCATTACAGGCTATAATGCAACAAAGTACAAATTAACACAAAATTGTTTTGTTTTTCTCTTATTTTCATGGTAACAAGAGTAACAAACTGATTAACGAACCTTTTAATTCCTTAAGATTTCTGTAAGAAAATTTTTAAGGATAAATATGTTAACAACAATATGTTAACAACCTTAGCTGCTCTAGCATTCCTTTTATGCTGAGTAAAAGCTGTCACTGCTCAATCTGTGTGAGTCCATTTGTTAAAAAGCAAAAATAACACATTATGTATCTAGAGTAAATATATAAATGATTTTAGGTGCACGCGTGGTGACTAGACTCACCAAAAACATACACTTGAAGAAAAGCATCTATAACCACAAAGAGAACCATACTGTGATTGTCCAGTTCACTGGAGAAAAAAACCCTCCTCACCTTCACTGATGATCATGACACTGAACGATACGATAATAGATTTACTACAGCAGGAGGCAGATGAAGAAGGCACCAGTCTCCACAGGAAATGAACAGAAGAGAAAAACAACAGACACTCTTTGGCATGCTAAGTTCCTGAATGGACATAACTTCACTCAAGAGCCAATGTATGATTAAATATAACATGTAAAATTCATATTGACTTCTAACAGATTTTCAAAGTGTGACTCAAAACCATATTTAGCTTTATTTTTATGTATCCAGCCAAATTCACAAACTGAATATCCTTTTATAGGAGAGGGAGACTCCAGCCTTCCTGCTAATTGCTCTTTTTGATCAAATGGGACCTTTTGTGTTGGTGAAAGAAGTAGCCAATTTCTTGGATGGAAGGAATGTAAATGAAAGCATTTCTCCTTCTTTTCAGAAAATAAAGATCTTTACATCTGTTCCCTTTAATGACAACATCAGATTTCACTTTCAGAAGGTCAGGAGACTGAGTGAAAGTTGCATGCTTCAAAAAAATGCATTTATTCAATTTATAAAGGACCCACGTACAATTTCAAACATTCATGTTGCATCTGATGTGTGCACATCTGCAGTCCCTTAGCAGGGCACACTAAAAACCATACCAGTACCATACTGTATATACTAATACCCCCAAACTCACTCTGACACAAACACACATTTATTCAGCACAATAACAGCATTTAAAAGGTTAAAAATGAAAGGGACATAAATGAGTGGTTGCAGATTTGAAAACTGTTTCAGTGGAGTAAATAAAAGTAAAATGTTCCATCACATACAATTACTATGTCGACCTATTGAGGTATTTAAAGCAGCTTTCAATTAATTTATTTTCTCATTTTTGCTTTTCAAATTTTACAAAAAATATTTATTGTTACATATCCTGTTTTGGAAACTATGAGGAATGTTTTCGTGGTAAATAACATATACAAATTACATTAATATTGATTTTATCTCTCCTACTATATTCACATCTAAGTAACCTTTACTATAATTGTTTTGAGTGAGGAATTATAAAAATCTTAAAGTGCAGGTAAAATCCATCCATGAACCTGAGCTAGAGGTGTTACAAATGTCTTATTCAACCTGCCGGCTTCTTTTAATTTAGCATTTACTTATCTTTTCTCCTTGATTAAACAATTAGTTAGAAGAGACCCTTTTCTGATTGTAACAGTGAGTGATACTTGGAAATCAGCAGCTTGGTAGCATTACCTTTGTATTGATTAAACCCACTTAATTTTCTCCAGTAACGGAGATTTTGTTGTCTCACTTATCTGAGCAGGTCTTATTATTGATATAAATAAATAAATGATAAAAGAATACATTCTTTATGCAACAGAAATACACAAAGGAGATGTCAAAAGATGTAAACTAGTCAAATGCCATAATGCATAATGCAATAAGGATGATATGTAACCATTTATTGCCCTACAACAAAACATACCCTTGTTAAAAATCTAAATGGCTTCAAGTCACAGATTCACTTCACTTCTGCATTTTTCATAGCTATAGATGCATTGTGTGTTTGTTGTGTTCACAAATAACAAACATTCAGTGTGAGACAAGAAGCCGGGAAGAGGATGTTCCACAAGCCCTGCAGCTAAAATAGCTACTGCCGTCAAAATCTATTTACACTCACTACCTGCTGTGCTTTGTAGGCAGAGTTGAAATCATGTTTACAACTCACATGTCCCATCTTCCTTTAGGGAAAATTATTTAACAGCTGTTACTGTTTTGAATGACAAAAGAGGGAGTTTTCAGCTGGGGTTTTGTTGACTTTCTGTTATGTTCAGCTGTATAGGAAAACTGCTATCCCATAACATATTTCTCAGGATTTACATGATAAAATTTCAGCAGAGTGGTTTTAAAATAGACATAAATAATATAAATGCTACTCTGTTGAGAATATGACATCTCCTCGAGTGGAATTGCTATATGCCCATGTGATATGAATCCTTCAATGTACCTGTCACAGTTGTATGCTGATTCTGTGGATAACATGAGCTACTGCTGTTGTCAAATCGCATCAATGCGACTTGGTAATGCTGATAGAATTTGTATTTCTATCTGAAAACCAGCAAAGTTTTCTTGAATTAATATTTTCTTTGTGGCAACTGTGAGGTACTTACAAAGGGAAAATCTAATATGTGAGGGTCTTTGACCGTAGACAGTACACACGTTATTGCAAAGAAGCTGCATAATGTCAAGACCTGCAGATTCAAATGCTTGATTTATATTTAAAGTTATATACATGTACAGAAGTCCTCAAAATAACACAGATGGACAGAAATGGTAAAATGTACTATAAATGCATATATTGGGATTAAATTTAAACACACGCATACAAAATATTTACTTGTAGTTTTGCTGCGCTGCATTTATAAGCCCAAAAGAGGACAGCTTTGCATGCAAAGTGGAAGATGGTCTACACTCCACTACAGTACTTTATGTCTGGGGGATTCTCCTGCTGGCTGTGAACTATAAATATTGTTCCAGTCCTCTGTCAGCAAGGCACCAAGGAGTAATACACGCTCACAGAGACCTCCAAGAGTATAAATGCGAGAAAGTCACGACTGCTCAGCCATAAAACGAGGGCCTTATCTATGTCAACACATGTGAGGTTACAATGTTTTCTAGCTTAATGCAAGTTGTGGACCCTGTGTAACTCATTTAAATAATATAGTATTAGCTTAAATTTGAATAAAGTGATGTTAATTACAGTTTGGCTTCTAATTAGTGTATAAAACCTTAGTACTGAATAAATATATAAAGCACAGATCATTCTTCTGTTTTTAAAGAAAAAATATTTAATGGAATTTCTAAGACACATTTAATCTTTAAGTTAATTTGATATTGCTCCCTGTATATTGTACGTTTTATGATATGATTTTACAAGTTGTGAATCTTTCATAGTATTGCAAGTCTCTGAAAAGAATCAATTTTACCCTGCGTTATTGCAAGTATCATGAGTATATTCAGTTAATGCAGTTAGTCACGCTTAATGAACAGAAGTTGGCACTGGACCTGGCTTCTAATATAGTGCTCATTAAATGGGGAGACACTTGGCAAAGAATGATGTCCACTTTCAGCAAGCAGAGTTCATTCACACTGCTGCATGAGGGAACTCCACCAACAAATGAGCAATTATGTTTTCATTTCAATTAAATGTGTTTATCCATTAAAATAAAACAGTCCAAAAAGGCATCCTGGTTTTTTAAAGCAAATCACAATGAATTAATAACCTTTTCACTACAGAGATACAGTGAAAATACGTTGACCATTGGTTTTATAATTACAAAGAAATATGGAATTACAGCTACATTTAATCAAGTTAATATGATGAACTTGTCAAGTTTAGTTATGCGTGTTTGCACACCTGCAATCATTTTTACATTTGTATGTGTTTCACAAGCATCAGGGTATATGAGAAGTGCACAAGGACAAAGAAAAGGGCAGGAAGCCTTGCTGCTGACCCAGTCCACCGAGGCAACCATCTGTTCGATCAACATCCCCTGGAAAGTCTAGAACCATTAAGAGCTGTGAGTATTTCATCAGCCTCCCTAAAACTCACAAAATAAAGACAATATCCTTTCCAATCAGTGCTGTGCAGTAGTTTGTAATTCTCACTGCTGTCACTGCTCCTGATGTATTTGTTATGTTATAAAGAAGACTCTGAAGTTGCGGTTTAATGAGGTCATGGTGAGTCTATTGCTTCTATGATGACACATAGGTGATACAAATAAAGCTTGAAAGAAGCAATTGAGGTATGAATATAGTACTGGAATAATAATTAATGATTCATGTGTTTTAATCACTCAAATCAAGGTAGACAATAAAGAGCCAGTAATTTTATTTGTGCGTGTGGCCTTTTTTAAAATAATGTCTCAAATATTTCCTGTCATGCAAAATTGTTTGTTTTCTTCATGAAAATGTTTTTAATGATACTTTCTGGAGGTTCAGACAGTGAGGTCTCTGCTGTGTCATATAGAGAAAACAAAGCAGACAGTTAAAAAACAAAACAAGACTAAGATTTGCATATTCAAATGAGTCTAATTCAACATCCAGTGGCAATTCAGGAAAATGCAGATGCAGGAAATTCAGTTCTGAATTCATTTAATTGCTTTTAAAGTTATTGTATCCTCAATTTCTGCAGTGTTGAGTTTTTAACATTCACTTGCAGTAAATGGATAGTTTCTGTTACGTCGCCTAGTACAAGACAACTGCATTATTAAGTTTAATATTTGCTAATTGTAATTACATTTTTGTCTCTTACCAATGGAGGTATGAATTATGAGCCTCTGAATATATATGTCACCTTGTTCTTAATTCTTAGTCTCTTGTGCTACACTGCAAATCTGCAAGACAGCTCAGCTAATCATTTGACTTAAATTTGTACAGTTCTTTAAAAAAGCATTTGGGAGGTTGTTTTATTAAAAATTGATATTGTTCTAATACACTAATTTGTCAAAATACATAGCTAAACTTCAGAAAAACAAATCGGCCTTGTGGTCCAAAGTTAAACAGGCTAACAGACAACTCACCCTGTCCTGCCTGTGATGGCCAAACGTTAGGCACAAGAAGTCACTCCAAAATATAACCAATCAAACCAGTGCAAGTGATGAACATTCGCTAGTCAGAAGCAGAAAAGTATTACAGAACTGTGCTGATTGTGCTGCACAAACTAACGCTTACTAAAAATAGACTGGGTATGCTCTGTATAACTTCATGCACTTGATACAACATGACTGACTAACCTCTTGATTAATTGGAAAATTCACCAATCCCTGTTCGACATGATTCCAATTTAAGGATTTCTGTTTTTTCCTGAACAGGAGATAAGCTTAATCTGTTTGAATAAGTAATGATATGAGGTGCTGCTCACTAGTGCTTAGAAGATGGTTCTTTACACAGCTAAAAGGTAATAAAACAGTATAAAAACAACAACTTAAAAACAACAGACATACCACAAAAGGTGTGCTGTCAGATATTAGAGTTTAAAAACTATTACACTTTCGAGCTGCAGTAACCTAGTGATGGTGCAGTATAACAAAACAAAATTCACAACATTGAAGCTGAAACTAACCTCTTTAATTTGTATATCGGAAGGAGTTTTTTTTCACCTACTGTCTATTGTGCACAAGATGCAAGGTCCTTCCGTCCTTGCATTGTGTTTGTCAGTGTATGTTTCAGCATGTCTTTGCAACAATGTCAGAGAGACATTCTTGCTGATTTAATTAGAGACTGTCATTGTCTCTATACATTGTTGATTTGCATAAAAAACACATTTATTCCATGCTATCTGTAATGATGAAGAGGAAATGCCAGACTAAACATAGAGAGTTAAAGAAACAAACTATATTAAGGCACATCAAATGGTTATATTTAGGGGAAAAAAATACCAATGCAAGACAATGGAATGTGTTATTAGTGCTCTGAGATCCTAACACAATTATTACAACCTTTATTGCAATTCAATTGCTATCTAACAGTCTTTTATTACATTTGGAGGCCTTAAATTGTCTACACTAACAAAGTCTTAGACGATTCTTAACATGTCAAATTACACTAAGTATAGCGCACCTTGCATGGGAAGTGCAATTTTCATAAATATGATTAGAGAAAAGTAATTACATGAGCTGAGCAATCACTTCTGCCTCACAATAATAAGACATTTTATGTGTGAAATTATATGTATGGGCTGGGTTTTAGAGTTTGATGATTTCTTTGGGAAACCCTGGACTGCAGCACTGTTCACACACCAAAAACATTCCTTCAGACAGCGTCGCTACACAGGAGTAGCGTAAAGGGCAAGTGGGAGTTTTCAGATTAACAACCAAAGACTTGTTGAGGATCTGGAAATGGAAGATGTTAAACTAAAGCACTCTCACTTCCCTCATCAACTACATGCGAAGACACACACTTATACACACTTCCCTGCCAGCAAAGATGTGCACTGACAAAGAAGATCGCTGTTTACATTGAGGTGTGAGGTCATGTAAATGTAGTGATGCATTACATGCTCAGTGAATTTTTTCCAGGTAAACACATTAATGGTTGAATTGGTCTGTCTCACTGTGTTCTGAATATTTAATGACTCTCAATTACCTGTAAGGTTGTATCTTCACTGAAGGCACAATATCTCTTGTACCCAACAATTGTCTCTCTAATTTTTCCTCTTTCGTTGACAACCATTTAATTAAATTTATGTTGTAAGCACTGGTTGAGGATTTTCAATGTCAAATGAGGGGCTCAAAGCAAGGGCGGGAAGCTACTTGTGGGCCTGGACAACCAACATACAGAGGAGGGGAAAATGGAAATCTCTTCACATAAAAGACTCTGTGATATAACATCTTATCTGATAAGTCTCCTTGCTGTAGATTACATGGCTTTGTTTTAAACCCTGCCAACTGTGCCTTTTACTTGTAAAGACCATTTGCTAAAACAAAACCTCCATTCTTAACAGCTATGCACCACAGTTACAATAGCAATTCAAGCTCCAGTGTGCTGCTTTAGGTAACTACAAAGTCTGACATTGCAAGACGCTTTTAGTGACTGACAAAATTCTGTACATCTAAGATTAAATGAAAAAACTCTAAATGAATTCATTGTCAATATTACTGGTAAGTAAAATGATGTAATTCTCTACTTCTATATTTCCTTGCATCATTATTCATTTGTACATATTTCAAGCAAGCTTTTCTCTGACTCTTCAGTCAGCTGCAACCATTTCCAACAGGACCATGGATGTTACCTGCAGATATGCCTCATAAGTGACTGCAAGATGAATCAGTTTTCAGCAGTTTGGCAGTGATTTTAAAGTCAATATGTATAGAAAATAAAGAAAATGAAGCACGACCTAAGAACATAAATGTTCTCATATATCTCATATATCTTATCCTTAGTATAAAAAAGAATGTTTAACAGTTTTTATGCGGTCATGTAGGTGAGGAAGACGACAAAAGTACGTGGCGATCGGAGCTCTCCAGGGTGCTGATTTCCTGCTGAACCTCGTATTAAGGCGCAACAACTGTTCACTTCAAAACAGGTTGAAAACACAAATCAAACCAACAAAGCTCACCTTCCACCTCATCGTCGGGCAGAGTAATAGGGGTCCGGTAGGAGAGGACATCTGGGATAGTGCAAAGTCCCTTGTACATGAACCTGGTGGTCACAGCACGCACTGGCATTTCTGCAAAGGAAAAGGAGCAACTGTGTCGCGATCTTCATAAAGCCTCGCTCTCCGGAGTTTTGACTGACCTCTGGCTACTGTCCTCGATATTTTAGAGAAAAAAAATCAAGCAGTTGAAAATGTAAAGAAGAAGAAGTAGAAAAACCTCCACAAAGTTCAGCGCTCTTCTGGTTTTTTATATCTTCGATAATGGTGAAAATAAGAGGAGATCTTACGCTGGGCGTGTTGAACCAAGATGCATAGCCTGTGGCGACCTACTGTATGAAAGATTGGAACAAATAGCGAATAGCATTAAATGAAAATAGCATAAACTTTTTCTTAATAGCCTGTTGAGCTACACTCTGCGTGTCGGTGGTGTTTTAGACTTTAATAGTAACCCATTCAGATATTAAGCTCATTTAAAAATCTAATAAGACTAATCGATAAACGCCATTCTTGCATAGCTCGTGTATTTAAATGGTTTAAATGCAAATCAAATGTAATAAAAATAATTTCACTATTGATATTTCGGATTCCTAAAGCGCTTCTTGCTCTTCAGTCTGACTCACTTTTCTTTCCCGTTTCAGCATCTTCCCGAGAAAATAAAGAAAAAATAGAAAAGCAAAATCGAGGATACAGAATCTACTGTAAAGCAGCAGCAAACTGGTCATATCCAGCCAGCAGGGTGGAAATAAAATGTTTTTATTTATTTATTTTTTTCCTGAAGAGCAGTTTCAAGGGAATCCTGGGTGACCCCCGTACATCTGATTCAGATACGCTGGATGAGGCAGCGATCCTCCTCTCTAGATGTCTGAGCCATGTCTGTATGGAATAAAAGGAGTGCCAAAAATTATTGTACATCTGGAGATAAGAAAATAAATTAGGAAATGAAACAATAAAATGCACAAATTAAGAAATTTCTATAGAATTAATATCAGTCTTTTAATATTCCTTCATTTTCATATATTTTCATTCTTCTATTTTTATTCATTCGTTTTTCTTAATTCTTTTTTAAAAACCTTTTCCATATATATTTCCTTATATATATTTTTCCATATATATTTTCTCTGTTTTTTTCTTCAGGTTGTCAATTATCTGCTTTGATACGGGGCTTTTGTCCACACTGAGAAGAAGCTGCATGATAATTTCCACAAAAACATGAAGAATTGCAAGAATTCAATACCTTGGGCATGTACAGACTGTTCAAATGCAATAATCTGGCAATCCATCCATCCATCCATCCATCCATCCATCCATCCATCCATCCATCCATCCATCCATCCATCCATCCATCCAT
>JBAMHX010000021.1:12770695-12780794 GCA_037177515.1 Pseudomugil tenellus
ATCTATCTATCTATCTATCTATCTATCTATCTATCTATCTATCTATCTATCTATCTATCTATCTATCTATCTATAGAGATAGATAGATATAGAGATAGATAGATATAGAGATAGATAGATATAGAGATAGATAGATATAGATATAGATATAGATATAGATATATCAGATGAATATCCATCTGATCAGGGGTCAGTTTATTTCATTATGCGGTGCTTCACACTTATAATGGTACCTTGTTGGCAGGATTCTGTGTGTTCCCGTGTTAAAAACTGAACTGTTCCTGACATAAACCTCCACAAACATGGGTCCACCTCAACTGGGTGCCGTCTCAGCTGCAAGGAGAAGAACAACGATATTTGGTTGACTGCACCTCAGTTTCAGAAACTAACTCTGACCACCATTCCTCTGGGGAGTACAGGGAGGGAGAGAGCAGGAGGTCCACTAGATATGCTGTGGATGTGCTCATTTCTACTCACAGTCTGTTGAGCTGGAACCAAGTTGCTGGAAAGCCCCTGAATGCATGGTTAAAGGATTACTGTTGGAAGCAGTTCATGAGTTGTGTGGTTTATTTTAAGTGCAGAATTACTTCCAAGTTGGCAAAGACGAATGCTGTGTCCTAAATTGATTCTGCACCTTAATATAAATGTCATATTTCATATATGTAATAAAAATATTTTTAGTTTAGAATGTGTATCAGGAAAAAATTCTTCTGCCATTACATGTGAATCTATCATGGCTTTATAAGGCTGGAGAGTTTTCGAAAAAACTTTGTGCTTTGAAGTATTTTTTCAGCCCAGTTGACACCAGCCAACCAATTATCTGTTTTTCTCAGCTGTCAGCAGCTTCTGCTTTCTTTGATGCAAGGATAGTGTATAAACAAAAGAATATTCAAGTCAAGTATTTTCATTAGACACATTAAAAACACATGACTCTACTAGAAGCGTAAATATTCTCCCCGTAAAAACATACGTAATCTTGTTCCATATCTCATATAATTTAGCAACACAAACATTAAAATACTACACAAAGGTGTTTAATGAAAAAATTTAAGTCAAAGCATTTAAATATTAGCAGATATTTAAAAAAATTCTGAATTAGCACCTCTGACTGATAAAGTACTGATAACATCTTATTCTCGTCTTATGCAATAACATTATTATTATTCTTGAAGCATCGGCGTGTAAGCAGCCTGCTGGCTTTTCAGCCACTGGTAGAGTAGCTCTGAACATCTTCACATACACCTTATTTACAGAAACACCAGATAAATCAGACTGTTCACCAGATGATGAATGGGAGAAGCAAAATGAAAAATATCACGGGTGTAATATATTTTCAGTCCTTCGAGTCTCATTTTTATTTATTTATTTTTTCACTCCTTTGTTTTCAGTAAGATACTGGATCACTTGCAAATGGGAACCAATTGTTTTTTTTTCTGCTGATTAGGTTTTAGGGCTTTTCAGGACCTCTGGGATTGCCCCCAAATATTAGGATAATTTCTGTTTTGTGCAGGGAAAACTATTTGTATGTGGATAAATTAAAGACTTTAACAAAAGCACATAGTTAATAAAGGTTCTGCTTGTTGGATTTTATTCTTCATATTTCTATTTATATGCACATTCCCATTTAGTGTTGTGGTATTTGTGGCAAATAAAGAACTACAGGAATTCAGAATACATCATTTTAGGATTAATTTAAATGAAAGCATATTAGATGTTATACACTGAAAAAAAACACAATTTGGTATAAATCCAAATACCATCTGTAATGTGACTATTTTATGCTTTTTATTCTGATATCAAAAAGGTTGAAAACCACCTGAAGACATGATTTACAGGCTGTAAAAGTGGAAGCAGAAGTAGTGTTTCATGGTACCAATCACTATATTGTGCTGACATTCAATCACTTGAAGCGCCATTTGAAACAACAGCCTCAGGGTGTACTCCGTTAAATAGCTTCCAAATGTTCATCTTTAAATTATTGCTTTTAAATGATCATCTAGAAGAGATCTTGTTACTTTGGATGAGACAATGCATTAAATTGCCTTTTGCGTTGCTAATATCCCTCAGGCTCAGAGTAACAGCATTTTCTTAGTTGGTCAGACAAGGACATTTCCCATATTTAATCGAGTCTGTTATCACAGTCAGCAATCACATCCTATTGATGCAAATTTCTTCAAAGACCAAAGAACAAAAACTCTCTTTGAAGGACTTTCATATCCTTGTCAGTATTTGGTGAAAATAACGGTAAGCTGATGATCAATAACCTCTTTTATTTCTGAGGACTGCTGTAGGTCCACACTTATTGCCTGTTAAAATTTGTATAATTTTATTTGTATAAAAATGGTGTTTGTGGATTCAGAGCATTCAGCTGCATCTCTCAAAGTGTTTTTATTGAAAAGACTCCTGACTCCTCACGCTTCAGGGTTTTATTTTTTGATGGAATCAATAAAGGTACTGATATCTACAGTGGGAAAGTTTAATAAAACACTTTCTTTTTATTCTACTTGTGACCTTTTGCATGAATTCATTCACCTAATATTACAGTATGATTACATATTGTGTGTGCCTATTTATCTACTTATAAGCTGTCCTTGTTTCTGTTTAAACAACCCACATCTTTATGAAAGAGATTAAATTGGGAAATAAAATGATTGTTGTGTCAGTTCTCCGAAAATACTTTCTAATGGTACCGGTATTCAGTTTTTTCCTCTTGCTAAATGGAATTGTGAAGATCTTCAGAATATCGACCTGATTTTTGCCACAACTATTTAGCATTTTTAATTTTTTTTTAAATAATTTTTTTGTTGGGGATTAAATAAAAGGCCTGATTGGACATCCATGCCTGCTACGTTTAAAGTTGTTCTATCAGATTAGCACAGAGAAAATGTCCCAGCAGGGCCGCTGTTAGAAATTTTGGTGCCCTAAGCAGAAGTTCTTGGTGGTGCCCCCTATTCCCCGACCTAGTCCGAAATAATAACAACAACAATAATAATAATCATACACACATATATATACACATATATTGTTTGTGGAATAAACTTTATTTTCAGTAACATTTAGGATGATAGACCTATACCTATAGGTAAAACATGTATACCTGCCATAACTGCCTCATTAAGGATTTTAAACAAACTGTAGAACATTCAATACCAATAACACACCAAAAATATTGTGTATTGTTAGAATAAACAGCACATAATAAAAAATTGGTAGCTGTATAAACCTTTTTTAAAGATGCACAAAGGGAAAGGGAAGCTGAACCTCCTCTATTTATTTTATTTATTTACTGCATTTCCCTCCAGCATGAATAAAGTAAAAACAAAGAGAATTTTCATTTACGGTTGTTCAAATCAACGTTTCTCGAAACTGAAACAGCGTGCCCTTACCGGTGATATTTTAGAAAAAAAAGAATGCTCAGCCAATCAGACAAGGCTAATGTAACGCCACTACCAGCGTGATTAGTTGACCTTGTACCAATGGAAGCTGGCCGCGTCTTGACCACATGATTCAAATATTAGACACTACTAAGCTAATCCTGGACATGGAGGGTGATGATTTGGCTTCTAATGAAAATAATGTAAACTTAGCCAAAATTTCCTTTATTTGGTTGTCGTGAAAAAACTGAAAGCCACAGAAAACTGGTTACCAACAACTTTGCATCAATGAAAGACAGAAGGATGGACTTCCTGTTCAGGTAGGATGAGTGAAATCTGTATTAACCCCCACTTTAATATTTTACTGCTGACTTAATTTCTTATGTAGTTTTGTGTGTGGAAATAGTTTTATTCTGGATTTGTGTTAAAATCATATTAATGGATAGAAAATCTGCAGAGTGGCCAGACGAGTTGTCGTTTCTTTAATCCATCTTATTACATTTGCACAGCTTATTAATTCCTATTTATTAATATAAGAGGTACTATATACAGAAAAGTAAATGTAGATCTATGTGTTATAAATGAGGGGTGCTGAGCTTTTAATTTTTCTATTAAAAAAAAAAAAAACGAGTTTAAAGTGCAGACTCCAACTGAAATCCAGATGTCCCAGCTTTCCAATGGGCACTAAATGCACCATCTACTTGCGAATCTGTGAAACCTGCTGGTGTGAAAAAAGTCTCAAAACCCCTCGAGCATTTGTACACAGATCTGTGTGTAATTGAAGTTTCATGTGTGCGAACCAGGGGATTTTTGCATGCGTATTTAATGATTTGTGTGTATGGAAGCCTTTTGAACATCAAACTATTAGATTTGTTCGATTAAAGTTAAAGATTTGTGTATAAAATATTGATGTGTGAGCATTTAAAAAATGTGCATGTGTAAACCTTTTTTGGTCACATTTGTTTAAGATATTATTGCACATATTTCAACACACATTTGTAAGCACCTAAAGTTGCGCACAAAATGGTTTATACTGTTTACAAACTATATAGTACTCAAAGTTACAGACAAATCAGTTTACACAGCTTGCAAATCATATTGAATCCATTTTCTCTCCATAAAGACACGAGAACGAATGCGTGTGAATGCAGCACACAGAGGACCACGGAGCAAAAATACGTCTTCTTTTGAGTGCCTGTTAATCAACCCCTTAACTTTCAGACTCAGCAGTAGTAGCGGCCACAAAGTCCGGTTTCTTGTCCTCCTTTACTCTTATGTCTGTATTTTTAATGAAACGTGGTCATCATGATGAGAGGAAGTAAGCTACGCAAGAGATCTAAAGCAGCTCTCTGCTAAACGTTATTTACTTTTTATTACCATATGCATTGCTTTAAACTTCAAGACCATCATGAATGGGACTGTCATATTTAACAAGCACATTTACAACTTGCTAATGCTGTATACAAGACAGTACTTGTTACAGCCCTAGGCCTGCCAGGGCCTTATACAGATTGGACTGTGCCACAGCTCCCTAAGGATTGGCTACTAATCCAGCTTCACTTCCTTTTCCACATCCTGCTCCACCCTCCTGACACCTTCCCTCCAGGATTGGTGAACTACTCCTTCCCCTCCACACCGGTTGGCCAGTCCTGATAGCTCTCCCCCTATATAAGCACCACCTGATCAACAATCATGACAGCTGTGTGTGATTGCAACACAGTTTGGCACTTGGTGGTCTGGTCTGGTCTGGTCTGGTCTGAGCTGAGCTTTTTGACAGTTGTGTTAAACTTTGTCTGTAGTTTTACAGATCCTTTGGCTTGTTTTGGTCTTTTTATTTAGTTGTGCTTTTCTCCTGTTACAGGATGTTTTGAGTTTTTTTTTTAGTTATTCAGAGACTCATTTTGTTGTGGGTTTTGTTTGGTAAATTACAAATAAATCACTGTTATCTTTTTATACAATTAGTCTCTGGTTGTTTGTGTTGCCACCCCTTTTTCTCCTGGACTCAATAGGGGTCGTAACAGTACTAAATATGATTACTTAATATGAACCTAATAGAATTATTAATTACTTAACAGAAGTTTAGACGTAAGCTTTGATAGCCGCATATTTTAATTGATGATATTTTGAAAGTCATATTTCAAACTAAACGCTAAAGAAGCCTTTCTCTTCAACAAATTAGGGCAAAGCAGAAACATTCCCCTCCCAACTCCCCGCTCAGGAACAAAAAAAAAAATCCATGTTTACAGCTCTGACCAACTCCGTTTTTTGTTAGATGATGCTGCAACTTTTGAAAAACTGGATTGACAAGTGAGCTGGATAAAATTTTAATATGTGTCAGACTTTTTTCAATGGCATTATAAAAGAAACAGCATCTCATTTACTCCCAACATCTGATCCTTGTAAATAAACTCAAATTGAGCCAGAAGTGAAGGGTGAATATTCAAGAGCTTTGTGCAGAAAATCCAGGATTCCTTTTTTTACACACATGAAAAGATACAGAAATGACTTGTTCAGATTAAAGAATTAGTTGATTAGATTTGGGAAAAGATAATGGTTTGTCCAGAAAAACCTGGTTTTGCAACCATGATTTTTTCTGATAGAGTCAATATATTAGGAGCTGAAAGGGAGGCAGCTGCTCTGACTCTGAAATGTTGAACTAATTATCACTGATACTGAACTGGAAGCAGACAAATATGTTAATGAACAGAGCATGGAAATACTGCAGCAAGTTAAATTATATGTGAGCACAGACAGAAGGAGAAAATGTTCAAATAGGAATGTTTTCTACATTAACTACAGCTGCGCCAACCCGTTCCATGGACAACACCATCGCTGTGGGACATTGCCATCAAAAATTAAGTCCACTCAGTCCTCGGCTTCTCACATGCCAGACGAGAATGATGACTCTTGCCAACAGCAGAACATATGACATGATTTGTTAGTAGCTCAAGCATTTTGGAGTATCTGAAAGCAAAAAAATACAGCAGACTGCAAACAACTGCTTACTCATAATGTAGGTGGGTCACAGAGTCGCGATAAGGTGATTCCGTACTGCAGCCTGGAGAAGATGTCTATCTCACATTAATGCAACTTGCTGCAAACTTGACTGCTTATTTCCTGTCCTAAGACAAAGAAACGAAATAGAGCGGTTTATTTTTTTGCATCTCTTTATTCTCAAAAAGTGAGAAAAGGTGGATTTTACGTGAAAATTTACATCAAAATCTAACAATGTAGCGTCAGATATGAGGAAACAATTTGAGGGATGTGGAGGAAAACTAAACCCACATCGTGTTAAAGAAAGTGATTTAATTTAGTGAAAGGAAATGTTATGATCGAAAATTGTAGTCTGTAATCTCTGACGATTGGATGCTACACACAGTTTGCAGGGAGGCAGGATTTACTGTAGCTGTCCTGTAAATTATTTTTTGTCTTTATTTAAAACTGAAAGAGTTTCTCAGCTGTCAGAGCTGGAAGAAGAACAAACATGAATAAATGTAAGAATGTTTTTCTGAAAACAAATTCTACATAATCTGACTTATCAATTTGTTATACGTAGCATTTCCAGTAGTCCTTTATATAGACAAGGAATTTCATAGAACTGACCCAATAACTGGCATGCTGACCCACATTTTGAAAACTAGGCCACAACAAGCTTCAGACTTCCTAAGGATGAGATGATGATCCATCAGAGCAGGATGAGTTATGCAACATCTGTTCTAATCCCAAAGCAACAAAAGTTACAGGCGACATCATACCAAGACATATTCACCATTTCAGCTTTAATTAATCCTGTAAACAACTTTGCTGACAAAAACATTAACGCAAAATCATGCATATTGGAAAGTGATTGATGATAAAAAGTTTTTTTTTTTTTTTTACTGACCTCATAAAACATAAACATTTTCTTTCTCAGTTATGAAAACACAATCAAAAGGAGTAAAGTATTTAAAATATTCATTTGCCTGGCAGTGCATTGGTTATGATGATTTGGAAGATGATGTTGCTTAATGGGCAAAAGAGAGGAGGTTGACACAACAATAATCTGAATGGTTATTTTCATGTGTGATATCCTGTATTTCACAAACACATTGAACTAATTCCTGTCTGTCCTAAGTCAGCATCTAATATACACCCAATTTCATGGAAATTAAAAGGATTGCTTCCTTTTGAAATGTAAATTAGGTATGCAGATTTGGGATGAATCAAAATCTGCCTCCCTAGTTGACACAGAGTGAAATAAGCTTTTCGAGACCTACACATCTGTGCCAGTTGCCAACTCCAAACTCATTAAGGATTGGACAGAACTTTGCAGCTTTATTGGAGGATAGCTTCCACACGATCACTGCTTCTCATAACAAGTCACAAACTTGAAATGAACCTTTAAATTTCAATGTTTAGTCGCAGACAGTTACCATCAGAAAAGATTAACAGTCACATCTTTGAGTTACTGGAATTTAATTCAGTATTTTATCAGAATAGGACAAGATGTAATCTTTACTAATATCTTCGTAAAGGTAGGGTGGGATTTGTTTTCCAAGAGCATTGTTTACTATACTGCTTAAAATCCCATTTAAACCATCATTGAAGCCAATTAATCAAATGACCTAACACAAAAATGAAAATATTCAGTCACCTGTGGAACAGACAGGACTGAAAAAGCATAATTTAAACGGCCATTTTAAATTGCCATTTTACTCTCCTGTTTAAAGCACTAAAACTACAAAAACCCATGGATGAAAAATTAAACTACTTCTAGGATTTTTAAGGTAATATTAATACTTAAAATCACAAAAGTCTGTTTTGCATAAAATGGCCACTTTTAAAAAAAATAGCATTAACCCAGCTGAGTTTCCTTCTTCAAAAGTCCTAACAATGGTTGTTGGGGTTGTGAAATTAGATGCATGATTTCAGAAGATGCACCAGTTCTCACAACAGAAAATATCTGCCATTGATGGGATTTGATATTCCAACCTTACTTGTTTCCAGTAAGTGGAACATCATAGCAAAGTGCTTCCAAAACAAACCATTTAGTGGGCTCATCTACTTGAATGAATCAGCAACAAGTAATTATTATCGTTATAATTATCCTTTAATCAAAATCAAAACTGTGTTTTAGTCTGACTGGACCACTGTAGCACTGATTACATCGTCAGAAAGCTTTGTGAGTTTGACAAACAAAAACTGTTTCAATTACTTGAAGTTACTTTGCTTATTTACAAGGGTAACATTTAAAATAAATTATCAGCTTAGCTGACCTCTTGGAATGAAACTCTAGATATTAGCCAGTGATGTGTGATGTCACACCAGCACTAATTAAACAGCCCTTTTCTTCATGTCACAACAGGAGCTTGGGATGTTTAAAAAAATCAGTATTCTGAAAATGGATCAGGCCAAATTTGTCCCTTTACGAATGATGTCTGTGTGCAAAAAGCCTTACACCAGCCTAGTTTCAGTTGCTGCAGTGAAACAAGAAAGGAAATCCCTGCAGTGCTGCAGCAGATACTTGCATGAAACAGAACCAGCAGTGTATTGTTATACATTATGGGCAGAATTATATTGTATTATGCTGAATGAGCCGTGTCCCAAGGCAGAACACATTTATATGAAGATTACTTTATTAAGATTCTGTTTAATCTATTGAAAAATAATGTTTTTTTCATTTATGCATTTATGTATTTATGCATTTATGCATGAACATTTCACCGTGTTCATCGGGTTTATTTGCTGTTTTTGCATAGAAATGTTTTTGCAACAATCTGACACTTTTGGACTTAAATTCTACTGTTGTACATTTTGTGATGTGGTGTATTCCTCTCTGGTTTAACTAAATTTACCATGTTTTTGTCTGCCATGTGTTTTTTAGTGTTTGTTTAATCCAAAGCACTTGGGAGGGAAAGATTAAAGGAGCTTTGCCGACAAATATTTCAGTGAACCACTGCCCCTTGTCAGTGAAGTGATATTGATTAGATGCAAGACATTGTTTTGGATATAAAAACACACGATGCACATACTAAACATTATTCAAAAACGTATTCAGCAATCGTATGTGTTCAATGATATTGAATATTTGATTGGATTCATAGACAATCAATCTGCAGATCTTCCTGCTTGGGTAATAAGCTCCTCTCAGAAGTGCAGTTTGCTCACCAAATTCAATATTATTGAGCTGAGTGTTTATCCAGCTCCTCCCAGACCTCTCTTTGCCTAATGTTCCTGCTCCCTTGTGGGTCTGTTATCTCTGGAACATGCCTCTGGACAAGGACTGCTTCTGATAGGACACACGCCATCAAATCCCGCAGGGGAGGATCAGATGCTTTGCCAAAACCTGTGGTCACCCAAGATTATGCTTGTCGTGCTTGAGCTCGACAGACTTAGTTTGACTACTCAGATTGACTAATTTGTCCTATTAAGACAAGTAAAATTTGATTTAGATGGAGGATGAATTTAAATTTATCTCTGCTTCAACCCTCCTAAAACAAAATAAAGTATATACATACATATACATATACATTATCTATATATATATATATATATATATATCTATACACACGTGTGTGTGTGTGTGTGTGTGTGTGTGTGTGTGTGTGTGTGTGTGTGTGTGCGTGTGTGTGTGTGTGTGTGTGTGTGTGTGTGTGTGTGTGTGTGGGTGTATGTGTGGGTGTGCGCGCGTCTGTATACACACATTGTGAGTGAGTAATGAATGCCACAGAAGTTGAGTAGGTGAA
>JBAMHX010000021.1:12806703-12821790 GCA_037177515.1 Pseudomugil tenellus
TGTCTGTCTGTCTGTCTGTCTGTCTGTCTGTCTGTCCGTCTGTCTGTCTGTCTGTCTGTCTGTCTGTCTGTCTGTCTAGCTGTTAAACCTGGGGTTCATCACCTTGATGAAGAGTTTGCATCAGTCTTTCCATGGTTGTTTGTGTGTCTAAATAAGGAGAAATGTTAGCTATCCATAACCACTGCAACTGAGTGTGACAGCAGTTTGACACCCCACACACTCAGTAAGTAGGCGAAGGTGTCATGACATTTTAATTTATTGTGGATTAAATTAGAAATGGTTTTGTGGTGATAGCAGTTACACTTCCACTGAGGCTACATGTCTTGTTTGTGGATTTTCAAAACGATTGTCTTTTGACACAAGCCATATGAAATATGAAATATGCCAGTTAGACATGCACTTAAGTAGACTTCATCGCTTCTGAGACCCAATAAAGTATTAAGAGGGTAGTGAAAATAAATGAATAATGCTGAGTGAAGAATAACTGCTGCCCGAAGGTACCCTCTGTGTTTGTGCTTTAAATAAGACGGCGTTATAACAGGGAACTTGATTCATGACCTAGAGTAAATCCCCATCTACTTCAAGTTTCCAAAAAGCTCATGACCCAATAAAAGTTTGACTAATTTCAGCAAAAATACTGGTCATCGGTATGTTTAAAGATGACAAGTCTGCATGTATGGCCTGCTAAAGATCTATTTAAAGAAGGGAATTTCTGCTGGATTTGGGAGTGTTAGTCTGCTTTTCCCACCTACTTATTACACACTTGCCTGTCCATCTATATAAGGATGCAACTGTCTAAAACACACACTGTCAACACTTACAGTTATCCAATCCACACACACCCACACCTTGTGACTGACCAGACAGCCCGCCCGTTTCATGAAATATTTCCTATCTGATACAGCCTGGTGTTAAACACATGCGTCACTCAGAGCTGATATCACGCAGTCAGCGTCTCTAAAGCTTCCTGATTTCCTTTTAAATCCTCTTGTTTGACTGATTCTGGTGGAAAACACCACATGATGCTTGTTTTTCACACAGAAAAACTTTTGTAAAAAGTTCTTCTAACTTTGCAAAAACAAACAAAAAAACTTGTCAAAGTTATTGAAATATATATTTTATTTAAATAGACTGCTTCACGGAGAAGATACATCATGAGGGATTATTTTCTTTATAGGTTTGTCTGTTTGCATCTTAGTGATGCAAAACAAATCACGAGTGATGAGCAAACACAGAATGCTGCATTCAGAAAACAAGTCAACGTCTTAGAACATATTAAATACACAAAAACACAAAAACTGCATGAAGGCATCTCTTTACATCTTTAACAGTGACCCTCAACCATAAACATTCAAGAAAATAAATATTAAATACCATAAATAAGCATGCTCATATTGATGTACCCGCCACCTTTATGCACACTTTTCTTTTCAAGTCAGTGTCAAATAAGTGAGTTAAGTGCTATTAAATGGAGAGCCTTGTGATCAGTTTTCTCTGTTTCCTCAAATCCTTTTTTGTGCAAACTTTCTTTTTTAGATTCCTCAAGTCTCTCAAAATGTTTGCCAGTAACTCCTTGTAGGTCTTCAGTACGGCACAGCCGTAAATCTTCTGCTGGAACACGTTCATAGGCGGAGGTAGTGTTGTTGGAGCACCAGCAGGCTCTGGCAGGGGCGAGTTAGGGAAAAGGTTGTGGTACAGATTGGTTATGAGGTAAACTAAGTTCCTGCTGTGATCTGTCACACAGGTGAACTTAGTCAGAAGTGGACTCGTGGGAGGCTGTAAGTCTGTCTGCTGCTCATACACTCGCTTGAAATGTGGCAAAAAGGCTTGAAGATGTTCATAGATGCTTGCTATCCTGTCTGCGAGCTCCAGCCCGGAGGTGTTGGGATCCGGGATGTTGTTCACCGATACCTTGCAGAAAAGCTCTGTCATCTCTCCCTGAGAGGCTTTCTAATAAAAAAAGAAGGAAAAAATGCATTCAGTTCAATTTGAAGAGTATTTTTATTTGCAAAGCTGAAGCATTTTGCAAGCACATGAGATTTTAGGTGGAACAAAAACATTATATCTGTACTCACATATGTTTTAATTAGCTCAACAGATTCCCTTTGGACAAGCCTGGTGAGCTTCCAGGGCTGCTGAGCATATTCACACTGCGGGTTTCGGCCTGTTGCCACAGTTTTTGTTGAATTAGCATTTACAAGCAGCAGGAAAGAGAGTAACCCTGAAGAGAAAGGAACTAGTCAATTATGGTTATCCCACCTCACGTTGGTGAGAGAAATTAAAACCACAAAAGCAAAGCAAGAAAGTTAAAAATAAACTTTTCTAAAAAGCAGCTGTTTACATTTGGTAAAGTCTTTAAGTTGAAGCATGTTAAACTGCTGTAAAATATTGACAGTCTCTTTTAATATTGGAAAAGTAATTCACAAACAATTGCATGTTGTAAGAAAAGATGCAAGAATGCTGGTTTCTAAGCTAATGAGAATAAGAGTAAAACTTACTTGCTGCTAATTCCATAAACTTCTGAAGATGCATATTCTTTACATGACCATTCATTCTCCTCAGTCTCACAGGCAAATGGTGAGGACTCGTCATAATCACACTCCTATAAAACTTCTTTAAAACACAGAAACCACACATTGCAGGAGGAAATGACGTGTGGTAACCGAACTGTGTGGTAACATAGTTCTCGGAATTTCTTCCCCTCTCTTAAGATTTGCGTTAGTCCGTTTTTTTTTCTTCCTTTCAGATTCAACGTATGGACAATGCCCTCACACACCTTCCCTTTGGTCAGACATGTAACAACATTGTCTGACATGTTTTTGACTTGTATGAACTTGTCCATAGGAAATACATGCATATGTTGTATAAATGAACTTGATGAGCATACATCTGCTGGATTAAAAAAATTGGTGTCAGACACTAGTGTGACTAGTCCACCCTTTGACACTGTTTAGAAATGTGCTTTCTTGCACTCTCTAAACAGCAACAATGGGAAGCTTAAACTTCCTTTGCGTGAAAAAGTAAAGATGAGATCACTGCTGTGCACATAGCTGCGTTATGATTGTGCTTCTCATTTCTTGTTATTCTGGGAAAACAGCAAGATTGCTCCTGAGAAACCTTTGCATTTATTTTTGACTGTTTAGGCTGTTCCCCAGTTGAAGTGTCTTTTTGCAGCAATATTTTCATGTGGGCACTTCCACAGGAAGCTGGTAGGGTCACAGGAAATGCGTGTCACAATCACAGACTTTTACATGTGCGTAAAAGGGTGGATCTGTGCAGCTAAAGTAGATAAAGCATAGATGATGATTTTGCTGTGACACACAGCGGCATTGCATCCTTTCCTGTTGAGGTCATGTGTGAGATAAATTTGACAGGAGGGTTTTTTTTACGTGTTGCGGATACTCAGCGTCACATCATTCTATGGAAGATGATCTAATGATGAAGAATGTCGAGGAACAAGCGCAGAAAAGACAATAAAATCAAAAGGGCTGCAGATTTTATTTTGTGCTTTGAGTTTTTTGTTTTTTTCTGGTCTGCATCAGGGGGCTAAATATATTTCAGACTGTGGGAAATCATTGCAAAGACTGAGAGTTACAGGTAAACTTTTCCATGAAAGTGAAACAACTTGTTCTGAACTGACATGACCTTGTTTCTGATGGCATCCACATCTCAGTTTCAACCCAAAAGGTGCTGTATTGTTATCAAAAAGCACCAGGTACTTGAAAAAAGAAAGGGGGAACTCAAGGCACCACAACCCTGTCAGTGCTATTCGAGGTAATGGTTAACCACTTTTATACCATCCTTGGGGCTTTCCAGTTGCCCCTAGGTATAAAAGTGGGGTTATATGCAACCGCTGCATGTGGTGCTCTGAAGGTTTACAGTTCAGGGAAACTATGTTGGCATTCCTACCAGTGAATACAGTGTTAAAAAAACAGAGGAAGAAGAAAAAGCTCTATATTAGACATTGAAGTTTCTTTTAAATGCAGTGAGGTGTGAAAATGTGGATGCCCTGCTGAGCAACTTTCCTCCAACTTCTTAAAATTAATTTAGCTTTCTGACTTTCACATCTGTATATTTTCATCTTTGACCTGCATACAAGATTGTAAATTATATGTAAAAAAACTGTTACAGTGTAGTGCACATTTGATTTCACAAGTATGATAAGTAAGCCACATGAAAGAGCATTGCAAAGAAGTCCAACCACACACCAGAAGGAAAGCTTAATCATTAGATGCAGGATGTCAACTCCTTTTTTTTCTCAACAGATTCTTTTTATTTTGTCTTTGAACTGCACAGGAAATGGTGAATAAAGATCTTTAGGAAAGTCCCCCTTATTCTAACTAAATACATCTTTATAGTAACATAAAATTCACAAGAATTGTAAGGTTCGTCATTGTTCTGAAGCTCTCAGGCAAACATGTCCAAGCACCCAACAGATTTTTTTTTATGCAACCAATTGTCCACAAAGCTTCAGCAATATGTGACCACACAAAATGCCTTACTGCATATGAGAAAAGTTTTCATCAAATTCCAGAAAGTTCACAGAAAAATGTAAATGGCTGGAAAAATCTGGTGGCGCCATTCAAGTTCAGAACGCACTCTTGTCAAACACAAATTGGCGAGAGCATTTAGGATCTATTGCCATTGGAAACCAAAACATATTAGACTCCTCCTTTTGAAAATACTTTACGCATTCAGGGGAAATCTTCCAGATTTTTAGCCCCATGAGAAATATGACTCAACATTGATACAAGTATCGGCTCTGAGGAAAATAACAATAATAAGACAAGATTAGAAACACCTGTTAAACATAACAGGGTTGCATTCAAGACCACTACGTTAAACAGTGTTTCAAAAACTGACCCATTATAAAATAGCATTTATTTTTTCATACATATACTTCATTTTAAGAGGGCTTCACTGCATGGGGCACTCTGAATATGTCATGAAAAAAGTAAGTAGTGTTTTGACTCAGAGGGGAGGGGGGAGGTTGCAAAATGTTTACATTTTGTAAAAATTAATAGTCTCTCCAAGACAAAAAACTACAAGGCTAAAGGTGGTATTAGAAATTAAGCACCAAACAATTATCTTTCCATTCAGTACAAATGGAATAATTGTGCAACCTGTTCAATGACCATAATGAACATGGCAAAAAATATGTCAATCTAATCTTCAGACGCAAGTAACTCAAATGCAATCCACATCCCACGTCTTTTGTTTGCGTTGTAAAGCCTCTGATCTGTAAAGTGTCAACACTGATACCATAAGAAGTCTGTGGTTCCTCTTATCAGCATTTATACAATCTGAAAGTCTAGTTATTTGACTAGCAATATATTGAGTTATTGTATGACCATTTTTCAATATTATAAAAAAACACAAAGCAATATCTTTATCATTAAGCTCTGTTATCAGTAATAGACCAGTGGTTCTGTATATTCTAGCTATGCTCTCATGTACAAATATTCATATCAAAAATTATACAGCACAATTCTCACCATTTTCCTTTACAAGAGTAGTGAACATTAAATGATTCACAAGTTTGGACAAACCCAAAATAAAATGGTGCCAGCCTCAACCAGTAAAATATAGATATAACAAACACATAACTGAAATCTGCTTCAGGCACACCTTAAATAAAGGCATTTGTGAAATTATCATATCAAATATGGCGCTTAAGTCCAGCATCCATAGGTTTAAAACAAATTAAAAAACATTTTAAAAAAAGAAATGATATGACCACTTTTTATTTACAAACAGCTAAAATCTCTGACAGATTCATGCTTCACTTCACAACCTGAATTTGTCCTTAAAGTGCATGCAATAATAAGCAGTTTTACCAAGTGGGATCTTGAGTTGTGAGAAGATAAACAGGTTGATCAAGCTAATGCCAATTGAATTCTACATATCAAATAAATGAAACGATCTGAAAAGTGAGGGACCACAGTTTACTCTATGCATTAGCACAATATGGAAGTATGACTGAATGAAAACCTTTTGAAAAACGGATAAATTCCGAATATCCAGTGACCCCATACAGTAATATTCACATTCAGAGATTAAAATCAAATCAGTAGAACAAAATAAAATAATTTAAAAAGAGAGAAAGAAAAGAAATAAGACAAAGCAGCTTAACACCACGGGGAGTCCGCAGCTCACATTCCACAATGTCCCTCCATGTAACACACATAGTAAGCATCATATTAACATGATGGGTTTCTACTTAAACATATCAAAGTGCCCATTTTACTAAAATTTCCTGATTTATTCAATTCATACCAAAAGGAGGAAATGGCATGGCGGAAAGAGTCTGATATTTTGAACACATTAAGTTACACTGAAAAAGTAAGCCTTTTATTTGACACGTTGTTGTCAATGCTTTTGTTTTTCTTTCTCCCTTCTAGTTTCCCAAAAGGCGTTCACATTGAACGTTAACACTTCTACTTGAAGATGCAAAATCTACGTGAGAAGAAAAGTAGCGGACAAAGTTATCCAGTTTTGTCACAATAGACATGTCAAACGGTCAAGTGGATGTAAGAAGGGCACGGATATGTTTGTCCTTTAATGAGATCCGCTTTCATCTGTCTTCTTTGGGGAAGTCCAGAGATCCAAGGCTTCCAAAGCCAAGGCTCATACTTTCTGAGTCAAAAGCGCTTATTTCTCTGTCCTGACGTTCCAACAAGTGCTTGATCTTTTCAGTCCGTTCCTTCTGAAGTGCAGCCAGTTCCTCTTCAATCTGCAATCAGCAAAACACCGTGGTGGTTATTTTCTTACATGGATGCTCAGTTTAACCTTTTAGTTGGAATAAAACATCATTTAGTTATGTTTATAATTTAGTTGGAGTTAAACAGAATGACTATTGTTGTTAGACTGGCTGATTTAAGTCAGAAACTGTTTATTAAATGTATGTTCTGCAGCTGTTTTAATACATGATTTATTGCTATATTTGTTTTTTAAGATAACTAACAATCTCTTTTCAAATGTCCAGATTTTCTGCATTTCTTGGTCTGACAGCTTGTAGCCTGCAATAATAAACTGAAACTAAGTCAAAACACATATTTTGCTTGTAATATTTCTTTTCTGTCAACATCCAACCAAGAATCTGACCATTTGCCCTCATTGTGTCATTCTGGGCCGATGGTTGACATGCCAAACTGGATTATTGGTAAAATTAATGTTTTTTTTTTTCATTTTGCTGGCAGATTGGATCACCAAGTTGCCTTCCAGTAAATCCAGTATAGCAATGCATACCAAAACAGTAGTATCTTAATCTTGGTGACAAGATGCATTAGGAAAGCTGCTCCTTTAATATTGTCATCATCTTACATGGAAATTATTTGTAAAGTAATTTTCAAGCCTAAAAAAGTTTTTTTTTTAAAGTTTTTTTTATGAAGTTTTCATCTCAGTACATTAATATTAAAAATGTGCTTCAATCAATTTTTATTTCTTTGAATCTAGTTATTATATTTATTTAAATTCTTTTTTTGCTTTTAGTCATTCCTGTATCTATTTGTTTCTGTATCATATATTAATGATCAGTCTGGATTAATTTGTTCTTGGTGTTTTAGAAAGCAGCTGTAGTTTTATATTTGACATGTTTCGACTGTAACTTCAGTCTTCTTCAGAAACAACATCCAACGTGTTTATCAGCTACGTGGAGCCCTGGTGGGGTCCTGTAGGTGTGACCCCACTTTGCTTGACTCAAGTTTGTTTTTGTTTTTTTTGTATTTTTTCCTGATGTTTTCTGTTATTTATTTATTTATAAAGTCCATTAAAGGGTTAAAACTACCTTCTGTTCAAGGTGTGCTCTCCGTATGGAGACCTTCTGCTCAAGTTTCTGTTGCTCTCGCTCATGTTGGGTCTCCATCTGTGACTTGGTTTTACTCTGGTAGGCATCCAGGAGCTCCATCTCTTGCTTTAGCTGCTGCTTCAAAGCATGGCACTCATTTTCCTGCTCAGCTTCTAATCGCATCTGAAGAAAGGCATGGTAGACAAACCAAGCAAACAAAAGCTAGAATAGTTATCAATACAGATATGTAGAAAACATAAAGAAATGTGACTTTAAGATGTAAAATATGTGGCCAAGTTTGGAAGCTGATGCATTATTTGGGTGTTATTTTTTATACCTTAACCCACCCTAAATAGAAAATAAGTTCTTTAGTTTGCAAATCTTAACAAGTTGCTTCACAATCTTCTTACCGCTTGAGAAGCCATCATTTCATTGATGCTGTGTTCATACTGCTCTGCCAGTATAGCCAGCTTGCGTGTCTGTTCCTCTTTCAGACTCTTCAGGATGGTCTTATGGTCACCTTTTGGACATACTTCCAGCTGATGGTTCCTAAGAGCTTTGTACTGCTTATTCTGCACCTTGCAAGTGTCTTGGAACTGTTTCTTGATCTGCATCTCGAGCATCTGCACAGGATTAAGCAAAAAGTTAAACGCAATTATCAATCAAATATCACACAAACATAACTCAGGTCTGGATTTCTTTTTTTTTGTTCTTTTTCCCACTGACTGAAGCCGGTTTGCCATGCCCTTGAACATTTCAGCTGTAATGTTAGATAAATGGGGGGGAAATATTTAGATTTAGATTTGTGAAGGCTATAACACACTGTAACACTTTTAGAAGAATCAGTTCTCATGGCAACATAATTAATGTTTTTTCTAAAGCTTTCTGTTGGGGCAGTAGTAATAAGAAGGTGTGTGAAGCAGATTTTAGTGAAATCAAAAGCAAAAAAAAAAAGAGGTATGCAACATCTTTAGAACATAATAATCCCATAATGCCATAATTTAACACACCTGAATTAAGTGATCGGCTATTTAACAAGTTGCAAAGAATATGATGGGCAGGTTCATGAATCTGACTCAGCTGTGTTGGAACATGCCGAAGGGGGACCTGAGGAACACCGCCATAATGTAATCCTCTTATTATGTAACATCAGTGTTTACACAAAGTTTTAAAACATTTTGAAACAGGATACGAGACAGCAACTCACTAAAAGATATACATAGAATACAAAAAAAGCATCTGAGGAACCTTGAGGTTTCTGGGCTGCTGCCGCTGCTCCAGGCTGTGTTTCCTGTGCAGTTCTCTTTGCCGTCTATTATTGTACTCTTCTTGGTTTTCAAGCTCTGTCTGGTGCTGCAGCCTCATGAGTTCCATGCGAAGCTTCTGGAGCATCTGTAGCTGTCTGCGCTCCAAGTCCTGAGTGGACTCATCGTGTCGGATCATCAAGGCATGTTCCATCTCCTTCTGTGTCCTCTTCTTGTTCAGTTCCTGGGACAAAAAGTCAAAAAGTACTTTTATTAATATTAATGGTGAAAAATGTCATTTTTCATTTTTTAGGAAGTGTTGTAGCACAAATTTGATTAGTAAACAAACTGCATTTCAGCATTCAGTATGACAGTTTCCTCTGATTTTCTTGTTTCTGAAAGTCTCAATTAACATATCTATTTATACTATTTGTGTCATCTGTTATCCACCTATGCAGATGACACAAAACTTTACCACTACAGCTTAGTTACTCAGGGTTAATGATTTTTTACAAATTGTTTGATTTTTTTTTCCACTCACAGTCTCATGTTAGTTGTTTATATGTACAATGTAAAAACTATCTCTTATAACTCCAGTTTTTCTTTCAATTATCCATTTTAGCTGAATGTTTCAGCATTGGATGGAATTTTTAAAAAATAATAATTAAATTAAATCAAATGATATAAAACACTTTATTTATCCTCAAGGGTGTCCTATAGTTTTTATAGTAATTTAACTACTACTTAGTAGTAATTTAACTACTACTATTTAACTACTATTTGTATTCAAACACATATTATTAATTATTAATTAAAACCATTGTACTTGCATTCACTTAATATTTATGCACACACAATTTTGGCCTCATATTATATTAACTTACAGCTTTATAAATCAACAAAGTGAGAATAATTTGTCTTTTGATCCTTCAAAGACCAAACTAAGAACAAGTTGGTCAACAGTCAAATTTTTTAAATCTTTAAAATGTATTTGACCATTTAGCAAATGATATTTTGGTATTTGTACTATGTATTAATATGACAATTATTGTAGTTTAATCTTCTGCTTTCTGGTTTTCACCAGGGGGCAGGAGACCAGTATCACATGGTGTTTAACTGGGTTTTGACCAAAAAGTTTCCAACATAAAATGATGCAAAATATCTCAGAAACTGTATGTATGAAATATTTGGTGGGGTGAACAAATGATATGTCCTTCTGATATTTCACAGAACTTGTGTTATATTAATGTTATTAAGTCCAATCATGATTTTCTCACAATCCTATCTGAGAAGTTGTTTGTCTTCCTGTTTTATGTCTAATCTTAATTGAGTTGTTCAGTTGCCAAATCCTAATCAAAAACATCATTTTCTAACATTAATAAAGTGACTGTGATGACTAAAAGTGTTACTAAGCTGCATCTGAAATGCAATCCAGTTTTGAAAATGCACAAGCACCACATATCAGTTAACACCTGTAACTTCCTGCTATATAACTGCCCACCTAAAGTCTCAATGTGCTCTGATTGTTCATTTGACTTATTAAAAATCATCATATGCTCTTTTTTCAGTTAGAGCATGACAAGCTAGTCACCAAAAATCATCATGCAACATGTTGTTCATGGTGATATATAAAAGTGACATACATACCAAACATGCATACCGCTCTTTAATGTGAACTTTGGGTTTAGAAACGCAGTAAACTTAACAACAGATAAAAAATAGCCACATGGAAGCTATATTGCTAGCAGAGGGAAAGTTCATTTTCTTAATTTCACATTAGATTTAAGTCAGGAAGTCTCATCACCTCTCTTAATTGTTCCTGTTCAAACTCATGCCGCCTGATCAGACTCCGGCGTTTGAGAGCACGGCAGCTGCGATCATAGACCAGCCGCTGTTGGGCCAGCAGGTGAGCTTCTTCCTCAGCCTGAGAGCGCTGCATTGTTTCTTTGTGCCTGGACAGACGCTCTTGCTTTTCCTCCTTGGGTGTACAAGGGTCCTCACTCATCTCCTAAAACAGCATTCACATAACACAGTGAATCTGGGTTTAATGATCTAAAGACACAAAGATTAAAAATATTACTCAATAAACATATCTGCTTATATAATTACTTCCTTGATCTTGTCTTTGCACAGCCTGTATTCTTTTTTCTGATTTTCTAAGAAAGCAGTCAGCTCTTTCTTTTGCTGAGCAACAATCTGTTGCTGTATCCTTCTCTCTTCTGATGCCACTGATTTCATCTGTGGAAAGACATTATAATTACCACCTTTATTGAATGCATGACTTAGAAATTTCTGCACAACACAACGTGGTTTCAATCTTTTTATTATTATTGTAGTTTCCTACTCATTTGTAATTGTCTGCTGTTGAGGCTGTACCTCTTTGTCTGTTTGAGCAACATGGCGTTTGGCCATTCTTTCCAGCTCAATGTAAGTGTTGTTCGCATGTGTCTCTAATTCCTTCTGCAGCCGGAGCCTATGCTCATCCATCTCAGCCTTTAGCCTGTTCTCCAGGGCGATCAGCTGCTTCTGGTGCTGTCGCCGCATGCGCTTATACCCAGACATCTGCTCCCGTAGCTCAAAGTCCTACTCATGCTCCTGGATCTACCTGATGCCCTATACAGGAGAACATAGCAAGCAGAACGTCATTGTGCATTGGAAAAAAATCTCTGCAAATAAAACACCCAGAAGCCAGATTTTTACCCGTTCATCTTATCCAAGGAACTACAGACTTTATTTATTCATGTTTTTGCTCTTGATTAGAGCATAATGAATCAAACAATCAACCACTTTAGTGTCTTTCTGATTAATAAGTAACATCATGAGCAAGAACTAGACTCCAGACAGATCAAAGCAGCCGAGAGATGCTGAAATGTGCCTTTTACAAAAGATGAATTTACCAAAACCAGAATGAGCCTACTGATAAAAGACATCAATCGGAGAATAACACAGAATAGCTACATACAAATGCAATGCAAACGTAAAAGTAAGAGGCAGAGAGGGAAGCTGGGGAAGGAAAAAATGACATCCATTAACAGGATCCGGTTGCCATGACTACAGATGTACAGCTGAGAACACAGATACCCCTTCTCTCCCTCCTCATCCCTGCGCCGCCAGCACGCACACATACACTGACGCGCGCTCGCGCGCGCGCACTAACACACGTATTTTCATGCAAACGGTGGAGATCGGGAGCAGCGTACCAAAGATGATGATTTGATGGTGGTAATGCGTTCACAGATCTTGCAGTCGAGAGACCGGCTCTTTTGCGAAGTAGGCCGCAGCTCTGGCCTGGTGTCCCTGTGCACGGCCTCATCCCTCACGCAAGCATGGTCCTGCAGGGGGGGAGGAAAATGAGGAGATAGTGGGGCTGGGTGCTTCCCAGGCCCTCCGCACTCGCTGCTTTTGTTAAAGCTGCTTTTACTGCCGAATCTCTCTGAGTGCAGCACACATCCAGCTTTAAAGGCATCCTTCCCGTGCTGGTCCCCCCTGCTACTGCGTGCAAGTCCTTCCTAAATGAGAAAAGGGCATTGCAAAACAATTGCAGGCACCACTGAAGAGGCAGCTTCTGGATTTAGTCGTTTTTCTGGCGTCCCCCCTCTTCCAAAGGAGGAGGAACCAAATGGCTCCGGTGGACAAGGGTGAATTATGCAATGCCTACCATTGACAACGAGAAAAAGAGACCACGGGGATGTATTTACTCTGCCAGTCTTCCTTTCCGTTTCAAAATGCGCGAGATGTTTGTGAGGAAAAATAGTTTTCCTGTATTCCTTTGATCGCATGTGGCACCATATTGAAAAATGTTTGATTCAGATAAGGCACATCCAAACATGGTTTTCTCTCGAATATGTTTCTTAATGATCCGTTTGTATTCCACTCGAATTTCTGTCCTGCATTTAGAGCGTACTTGGTCATGGTAGGTGGTTCTGGTGCCTTCTATTCATCTCTTTCCTCGGTCCCTCTTCCACACTCCCCCTTCCTTTAAAGAGACAACACAGCACTACACGTCTATAAAAGTCTGAGGTAATTCCACATTGAGTATGACCGTTTCTGTACATAACAAGCCATCAATGATGAGTACATATAGCAATAAAGTCAAACTTATAAAAAAAATAGAGATTTACATTTAGTGCTGTTCGAATAAAAAAATATTTGGTTTTTATATGTGTGAGCTGGAATTTCTAATGTTGTTTGGAAAATACTTGAATATAATTCATCTTTCAGGAAGAACCGGACCAGTGTGACAGTGAGATCACATTTTCTTGGAGAAAACACAAAGATTTATCTTATAATTGGACTTTTTTTCACACTGGAGAGCAGCAGTGACACCAGTTTCTTGTGGTCTCATTGTCTCTCTCCATGGTGCTGAAAATATTATAGCATTTCAAATGGATTCTGTGCCAAACACACTTTGCTCTTTTATAACCATCCGGAACCATCATGGCATGCTTTGAAGCAATGATGGGAAACCTTGGCCCTCATAAGTCATGCATGTTTCCCTGTTCCAACACATGACTCTAAGTCATGTGTTGGAATGAGCTCATTTCATTCCAATGAAATGAGCGACTGTGCAAAATGTGATCTACAGGATATGAATCAGGTGTGTTGGTGCAGGGAAACATCTAACCCCTACAGGAATGTGGCCCTTGAAGACCAAGAAGTCACCTCAAGCATTTAAAAACTATTTATTACTAAGATACTGAGCAACACAACCAAAATTAATCAGTGACTAACTGTAAGGGTTCTATGAAGTTGTAAATATGTGTGCAGCAAGATGTGAATGGATGAAACCAGTCAGTGTAAAAACATGTTATAATGTGCAGGTGCAGCAATGACTATATTACAGACTATAATTTCAGCATTGTGCACACATGGTCTGTCTTATGGTCGTTTATAGGCAATACTAATCCAAAATAACAAATCCATACCATCCATATTTTTCTGAAATAAAGTAAACGCACACGTTCAGTTTTCCACAGAACAGTACATTATTATTGTTTTCTTTAATCTGAAACCGCTGTTGACATTTACTCCCATTGGCTCTATTTTCATCATTTACACCATGTAAAATCTTTCCTTCTAATTTGTTCTATTTACAGTTGAACTCATTAAATAAATATTTGTATATCATCATTCAATAAATAAACACTCGAAAAAAGATGTTGAAGATATTTTGTAAATATTAAATCTTGTTTACTTTCTACCTGCATCATGATATTCTGTAATATTACATTTGAACACTAGATGTCAGTGTTGTCCAATAGAATGAGACGTTTCCACACTCATTCCCTTACTAGTATTTTTGACAATCTCATTCTAATTAAGGTGTAAAAATTCTGATAAAATCCGACTTGTCATCCGAAATCATCACACAATCATTTAATATGATTGTTTATGTTATAAATGACCAGACAGAAAATGTGCTTGTGACACATTGTAAGTCTCTTACCATGCATGTAAGAGACATGCATTGTAACCTAAAACCTAAAAAGATGTAAAAACATCTTTTTAGGTTCAACTGTATGGAACACAAAATGGCAACGTCACCTGTTGTACAACCAAAGACGACAAAAGAGCAAAGAAACAGGAATGGAGTTCTTGTTTTAACACTTTCTATTCTATTCTATTCTATTCTATTCTATTCTATTCTATTCTATTCTATTCTATTCTATTCTATTCTATTCTATTCTCCAAAGCGATGAACATATGAGAATAATAATGTCACAAGCAAGAAATTGAGATGTTAATCATGTGTAGATTCCTTTATCTTAAGTCTATATCTCTACATTTAAATCATGGCCACAACCATTTAGTATCTGATGCAGGAGTGTTTTTTTTACAATTATAATCATTAAAAATTTAGTACAACATTAACGTGATCCAAAGAAATCCCAAAAAACATCACATCATAACCACATATTTAACTATAACCATTTACTTAAACCATTGAAACAACTAATAATAATAAAGCAATAAAGACTAACAGATTATTCGCAATTCACCCCGTTTCCTCAGGCCATCCATCCATCCATCCATCCATCCATCCATCCATCCATCCAT
>JBAMHX010000021.1:12866658-12896729 GCA_037177515.1 Pseudomugil tenellus
GCCCTGTGTAGCTGGGATTGGCTCCAGCCCCCCCGCGACCCCGTTTGGGAATAAGCGGTAGAAAATGGATGGATGGAGTTTTCATGTTTTGCATTTGCATCAATATCAGCAATGATGAATTGATTAGATTCTGAGGGATTTATCATCTTCAGGTTTGCCAACAGGGGGCGCTCAAACCTGAAAACTGTGTTGGCTATATCTCTGAAACTATTCATCCCATTGACCTCAAATCGAGTACAAATGAAAGGTCCTGACCTGAAGATGTGTCACATGAAGACCTTATGCTTGAATGTTTCTATATGTGTATTCCAAGATTGGGGAAATTGAAGATTGGCGGTGTTTGGGGATATAACCTTAGCCTTCTCTTCCTATGGGGTCATATCAGTAATAAAAATGTGAACAATTAACTGCAAAGACGGTCCGAGACTTGCTCTTCAGAACTATTCATCACTGTGTTTTTCTCGGATTTTGTGCTCGTGCTTTTGTTTGGATGGATCCTTTCCAGTTCAAGTCAATATTGCACCTCCCGTGCAACCTGGGCGCCATGATACCTATGCAGAAGAATCACCAGCAGCAAGTTTGTCCCAACTATGAATTTTTCATGGATTATTATGTTACAGTAATTTTTCAACTGTATACTCATCAATGTTCACGTTGGGGTCTTCTTATATTTCCCACAAATCATCAACAGATGAGACAGTCCGAGCCTGGTTTAGGTTGGCAGGTTAGTGAATCCCACAAACAGTAGACAATAACATGCCTCAGCAGAACTTAGCATCGTGTGTGATCCTTAACAGTAACAAAAAAAACAACTTTGTTTCAATTTTGACTAAGAACTCAGCTTGAATCTGGAACATATTTTGTTACATGTATGTACAAAGTCAAACACAAACTAGTTTCCACAGGATTGCTAGCTTTGAAGAAGGATACCTGTCCGCTTGGTCTCCATGGAAACAAGATTTGGATTTTACAGAGGCTACATCTCTTTGCAGCTGAGTGTTCCTGCACGTGTGCGCTCTTGGTGTGTTATTAACTGTGTAGCTTCTCTCTGCTCGCTCATGAATATATTGGTTTTTCCGTTTGTCTGTCTGTGAAGCTGCTCGGATGTCTTCCTCGCTGTCTGCTTCCATCCTCCTCTTCTTTTTCTGTGAAACCCTGAAAAGTTTTCAGGCTTTGTTTTGCATGTCTCATAAAAACGATACCTCAACACACTTCAGACAAAAAGCAGGTGAAAGTTTAGTTCAGCAGAAGAAAGAAAACATCATGTAGAATGTTTTTCCATTTCTCTGTATCTTCTCTATCTCTGCAAGCATTCATGTGTGAAAGATTGAACACTTAAATCATATAATCTTCTGTTGTATGCTAATAGGCATAGCTTTCTGTGTACGTGTATCTCATTTTGAAAACTAATGCGCCAATTTTATCGCCTTAAAGAACAATGTTTTGGCATTGAGACCAATTAACTCAAATCTTTTACACAATACCTCCTTGTTTATGAAAATCTTAAACTTCACAGCCTCCTCACTGAATGAACATGTGGGAAGAGAAACATCTTTATCTGAAAGAACAATCTGAGAACAGCTTTCACCATGGCTGGCTGAGACTCGTGAGTTTGAGATGAAAGAAGAAAATGACAGATTTATCTTCATGATGAAATCTGGGGTTAAGACTACTGACAGATCACAGTCTGTCCTGTAGTCCATCATAGAATAGCAATGATCTTTATCTTCATGTGACTTTAGAGGAATTCATTTAAAAAGGTGAAGCATGTCCTTCATTGATAGTAAGATGACTATGTGCAACATTATCTCAGAGCTAAAATGTACAACAATACAGTTTGTTTCACTCCCCTCAGTAGATGACACTGGATTTATCCTGTATTTGACAGCAGCAGCAAAAAAATGGTTTGGTGGGTTATATTCACAATTTCAGAAAGAAATTAAATGACTATGTTTCTCTTACAAACACACGTGTAATGCTGTGATTGTAAAAGATACACAGTCATTTAATATCTTATGTCTTATGAAACCACATTTAACACACATACAATGCCGTGATAAATGTGGTTTAAGACAGACAAGACAAATAAAACATCTTTACATTAATAATCTGGATCACCAAATGGAAATGCTTCCCCCATGTTAAAAAAAAAGATCCACATGAAGGTAAGTTGGTTGTTAAAGTTTGACACGTAGTAGAGCCATCAGATCTGATGTACTGTCTGGTGGACTTGATCCTTATTTGACTCCATATTAGAATATCTCTTAGCCTTATCTTCATCCTTCGTCTTTAAAAAAGAGTAATTAATGTTGCTTGTTATGTAACAAGGCAGAGACAGCAGATTTTTTTAATTAGCCTACAGTGGAAAAGCTCAGTTGCAATAGTTTTCAGTTTCTGTTACTTTTCACAGAAATCATATCAGCAGGTAACCGTGCGCTTCTTTCAGCCAGATACATGGAGCTCCTGCTCATAAGGGTAGGCTGACACTTGCACGACTTTTGGTCACAATTTTTTTTGTCTTGTCCAGCTTAGAGGATGAGGATCTGTCCGCTATATGATCCTGAGCAAATTTATTCTGTCAAGAGGAACAAGTATACACTTGTATACAAGTTTCCTCTTGACAAACTGAATTCTTTATCTATTTTTTTATCTATTTTTTATCTTGTATTTACATCTTAGTTTGACAGAGTTTCCATGTGTTGCTGGACATGACCGGAGGGGACAGAAAAAAAAGGACAACAAAACAGGAGAAAAGAAAAGAGAACACAAACAGAAAATAAAGAAGAGACAGAATCACACCACAAAGAAAAAAACGCGATCTAACCACCCACACTTTGCCATCCGTCACACCTGGACAGAAATGAAAAAAAGGATCTCATTTGCTCCCGCAGAGTAAACTAATAAGAATACGGAGAAATGACTGTTACCAAATAATCTAGAAGAGATCTTAGTGACTGTGTTATCATGCAGAACATACGAGGTGAAAAGTGCTCGCACGAAAGTGAACATGCTCAGGCAACCCCCTCTACTCAAAAGGTCAGAGGTCGGCCAGGAAAATCCCAAGACCCGGGCACAAGACAGCCAAATGAAGACCCCATCCCCCCAACCCCAGAACCAGCCCACCGTCCACCAAGGAGGCGGAAGAGGATGCCCAGGGCAGGCAGAGCGCAGGCCCAGGGTCCTAAGAGCCCGGAGGCAACCCCCACCCCCACAGGCCGAGGAGCCCACCAACACCAGCGGATGTCCAGGACCCCATAGCCCGCCATCCGACGGGAGCAAGCCCGCCCCCCCGGCCCATGAGATGCCCCCTCGAGAACCAGCCCCCCCTGCACACACATGCATCAACCCATCCACCCAAAGCCCACCCTCAACCCTCGGAACCCCCATCCCCAGGTACACACACATTTCTTCAGACTCACACATTCGTGCTCAGATGCAGTGCCCCCATCCATAGCTCCAAACACCCCCCCATACACACAGTCACAGCCACACACGTACAGTGACCCATCCACACCAACACCTCCTCCCCTCTCTACCCTGTGTCCCCTACACCCGCACAAACTTATCCCCTATTCTCTCCACCCTCCCAACTACCCATTTTCCCACTCTCCCATCCCCCCCCCCCCCCCCAAAAAAACCACAAAGAGCCCCCCAAGAGCTGTATGTTTTCCATCTGTAGTAGTTGTGTTTCTGTATAAGTGCGATTTTGGCCACGATTTTGTCGTGGCAAGTCGTGGCATTTTAGGGCACGAACCGGGAGGCTCCCACACTGTTCTCGTCTAGTTCAGTTATAGTTCACGAATCTGTGCCTATCAGTGTCCGCATTGACACGAACTGGCACAATGGGTTCACGCATAGGTTCGCATAGTTTACACACTTCCCGCATTGACATGAAGAGTTTGCGCAATTCGGACGGTATTGTTCCGACTTGGGCCTCCCCGACCCCAGGTCAGTGGAAAGGAGAACATGCTGAATTCCAGAGACACAGTCATTGCAGAGAAGAGAAGATGCCTATATCTGGTGTGCACTGGCATGCATCCTCCTGCATTGTTCAGACGACTTCACTACATGTTCACGTACAGTTAGCGCATAGTTCATGACCCAGCGGTGAGATTTGGTCGTGACAAAAATTTTGAACATTTCAAAATTCTCCTCCCGACATGGCACGCAGTCACGACGGGTTTACACACTATTCACACGAGTTTACAACTAGTTTGCAACTGACACTTGCACTGTCAGTTAGGGCGCCTTGACACTGCAAGTGTCAGGGGAGTCATCGGTATCAACAATGAAACAGAATTATGTATCGTTCTGCACCTCATCACCTGATAGGACTCCAACTTGTGCAAAATGTTGACATTTTCACATCTGTGACTCTCACAGCTTTGATAGAAGTAATAACATGCCTAACAGTGAAAACAGCATTACTCGGTTGTTAGCATTCAGTAATTTCACTCACTAGTGCTTTAAATATTGCTATCTGACCTGTTCTGGCTTGGAAAGTATAAAGTTTTATAGCACCATCCTTGTTGAGAAACACAAGTGTTTTAGCAAATAAACAGGGAATAACGGCAGCTAGCATTTTGCCACTCAACACCCTCAGGGATCTGGGGTTTACTCCATTTACAGTCGTTTTTCAAGGTTACACCAGAGGGTGCCAGCTGCCCACAGTTCAGAGGAGATTCTCATCTACATCAACTCCACAGGGTTATTTAAGGAACCAGCTGCCAGTCTTTCGTAGCTTAGGAGTTACACCCAGCGGTAAAACCAAGCCCTTCTGAGCCTTGAATAGTAAAGGATATATGGTGTTAACTTATACATCACTTTATTTTCATTTCTCGATGGCCAAAGCATTCTACAGATCCTGCTATCCATCCATTCACGCACACATTCACACACTGATGGCTGCAGAGCTGCCATGCACACCGGCGCTGGCCTGGCCGACAGGAGCAACTGGGATTTCAGTGTCTTGCTCAAGGACACTTGGACAGTCAGACAGAGTGGGAACTGAACCCATGACCCACCGATCAGAATCTGTGGTGCCTTCCAAGTCCTCCTGTCCTCCTACAAGAAGAAAATTCTGGACTCCCAGATTTTGGACGCCCTGCCCCTGTGAAAACCTCACTCCCTCAATAAGAACTTCTGGCCATTTCTGGTCATTTCCATACGGCTGACAGCCCTTCCACCTCCTGCCGCATTTCATTCCCATCCTCCTCGTGCAACCCACCACCATGTCAAGTCAACAATCTTCAAAATCACACACCAGGATCCCTCATCATATCCAGAGCCCCTATTACCAGTGCAAAGTAAGACATCTATTTCGGCTATAATCATCATAATCCAACATCCACTCATCTTTCTTTTTCCAGTGAGAATCCCTGTTCCCAGACCCAGGACTTCTCCTGCACCACCATTACAATAAAACATCTCACACTTCTCTATATTTTAGCTTCAATTGCATGTGGGTCAAAAGCCAAAAGATGATAACAATGTCACGATGCGGCGAGGTGGTGGACCCAAACGCAGGAAAGGAGAAGGCAGGAAGGCAGCCGGATGCAGAATAACTGGATTTATTAACGGAATAACCAAAACAACTACACATGAACTCACCACAAATTAATCTAATGAACCAGCAAGGGGGAAAGAAAACCAAGGGTATAAATACACTGAAAACAGAACAAGACACAGGTGAAAACAATGACCAAAATCAAACCAGGTGAACTAATGAACAGAACATCAGGTTGAAAGCAAAACAGCAGGCAAAACAGGAAAAACTACAAAATAAGACAGGAAACCAAAAACCTAACCCAAAACCCTAACAACCAATCAATGTGATGAAAACATCTGATGCAACATGTTACAGAATGTTCAGTTGGCTTTTTCTATTTTCTTATCACCATATAATTTTTTAGCATTTGTTGAGAGCTTTTGTGGGACAAAGAAATGTGCACCTAAATGTCGAGAAATTTAAGGGATGTCTAAAACTAGTGTAATGACAGTGGGATCCATGTGTGTCTCCTCCAGTGACCTATCAATCACCTGAGGGGGCACCTAAGGTGTCCAGTCAGGTATCCAGCAGCAACCTGGCCATCTTTGCTGAACACATAACACGTCCAACCTTGAAGCTGATGGGCTGCAGAAGACCCCAGCAGGACCACTGCTGTCAACTCAGAACAGGAAACTGATTTACATAGACTCACCAAAGCTAAGGCGTCAATACCCCTTTTTGCCCACTCCACATGTTTTGTTGTTGTGTTGTGTAGTTGCTTTCTGTCCCTTTTTATTTGCCCTTTAAGTGTTTTGAATATAACTGAATTGAATGGATAATGTTGCCTGGTCTGAGTCTTTTGTTTGAGCTACACATTCAGATTGTTGTTGTTTGGTGGAAACAACATCAAGTCATGGATCCATCTTGCTTTGGATCAAGTCTTCAGGCTTCTGCTAACATACTTTTTATTTGACCATATCCATAATATTATATGTTATTATAGAGTGTCCAACTAATAGCATCTTACAGCCTGTTTTTGTAAATAGTAGATAATTGGTCTTCAGCAGCTTAAAAACTGTAAATCATAAAGGGCGAGTTCATTCACTGAGCACATTTTAAAACAGAAGTTCACCCAAATGCTAGACAGTCCTTGTTAGGATGCAGGTAGGTGGTGGACACAAATGCAGGTGAGGAGGACTAGCAGGAGGCAGCCTGGATGCGGATTAACTGAGTTTATTAACAGAACTGACACTATGACGGACGGACAGACCAATTTAATGATCCCGCAACTAAACAGACAAACCAAGGGACTTAAATACATGGGAAACAAACGAGGGACAGGTGAACACAATCAAGACAGGTGAAACAAATGAACAGAACACAAAGTTGAACAGAAACACAAAGCAAACAGAAAACGAGGAAGTCTACAAGACAAAACCGGAAACCAAACTAACAAAACCCATAAACCCTAACAGTCCTAAAAATTTAACAAAGATCTGAACTATCCCATTTATAACTTTAAAATTCAGCAATAGAAATTTAAAATGAGGGGCTGCACGGTGGCGAGGTGGTTAGCACTGCAGCCTCACAGCAAGCAGGTTGCCGGTTTGATCCCCGGTTCGGGCGGTGGCCTATCTGTGTGGAGTTTGCATGTTCTCCCCGTGTTAGTGTGGGTTCTCACCGGGTTCTCTGGCTTCCAAAGACATGCAGCTTGGGGATTAGGCTGATTGGAGACTCTGAATTGCCCATAGGTGTGAGTGTGAGCGTGTGTGGTTGTTTGTCTATGTGTGTGGCCCTGTGATAGGCTGGCGACCTGTCTAGAGTGTACCCCGCCTCTCGCCCTGTGTAGCTGGGATTGGCTCCAGCCCCCCCGCGACCCCGTTCGGGAATAAGCGGTAGAAAATGGATGGATGGACTTAACCATAACAGCAACAAATATCAAACCTTAAAATCAAACGCTTTAGATTTGCCTGACTTACACGATTTCTATATTTTTTCATTAACAGTTGACTAACATCAGATATGTCCCTGGTGGAATTTCTGAGGGAAGAGAGCATAAAAATGGTTTTTGATGATGCAGGGCTCAGTGTCAGCACACCTCCGCTGACTAGACACAATAAATAAATCTTTTTAAATCTGCAGTTTTTTTGCTGAATCATGCTAACACGGAAAAGGTCTAAAACCCTCTTAAATACACACTAACAATAAACAGAAGCTGTCCATGTTGTTTTGCAAGCAAGGACTGTGTGCACTTTTCCTCCTTTCTCCAGTATCTCATGTTAATACTGTTAAATATCTAAACTCAAAGCAAGTTCAAAACACTCAGGAGTTTCTGGAATGACAAAACTTAAAAATCCCCTCTGAAATGACAGGATAAGACAAATAACCCAATATTACAGCAATAGTTTGGGAATACTACTTATGTTTGCTATGTAAAAATCTAAGGAAGACACTCGTCAGTATCATTGGAGTTACATCTTTGTCATTTTTGTCAAGTTAGATCTGTTTTAATAGACTATAACATATGCACAAGATTTTTTATTTTTTACAGTTCCATTCACTCTTTCATATCTTACATGCACATTAAAATGGCAACAAAAATAAAAAAAAATGTATATTAAGTGCACACTAACATTAAAAAAGAGTTGGGTAAATCTTCAGCACAATATCTACCATTCACCTGACAGCTCATGTATAAAAACAGCACCTCTACCAGCTCCTCACAGAACGACGCTACTCTTATTGAATCCAGGGTTGGTCCTCTTCATGATCTTTCACTCAATGAAGACTGCGACCAAAGCCTTCTGTTTTATCTTTCATCAGATGAGGCCATTTTCTTGCTCAGAAAATTGCAAGTAAGCTGTAACATGCTGTTTTGTTTTGTTTTTGTTTTTTTTGTTTGGTCTTTTTGTTGTTTTTTTAGAGAGGAATACTTTGTGGTATGTGGTAACTTTATCAAGAAGCTCAGTTTGTTGGGATCCTGAGCTGATGAATTTGGGAAAAGTTTTTCCAATTGTCCAAAAGTAGCTCTGGATTATTAGTTTCCTGTTTTACCAAGTTCTTTCTTCCATGATTGCGTTATTTGGCTAAGCAGTCAGGTCTCAGAAGTCTGTTGCTACTTTTCATTATGTTCCATTTAAAAATGATGGCAGAAAGGCTGCTGTAATTATGTCATATTAATTAACAATTATATTTTGATCAGGCGCAGGTGAACTTTCATCTAGTTCTTCAAGAGCTCAGTAGTGAAAAGCTCATGATAGTAATTTCTATGTGCTTTTCAGACATCCGGTAGGAACGTTATTCTGACATTTCTCAGGGTCATGTTGTACATTTAATACAAGGATACTGTCATGAATGCAGCTTATTTCATTTTCTCTTAGATCTACATTAGATATACGCTTTATAGACACCTGTGTTTGTTGGTTGTGTCTCTTCCAAATGCTATGAACACAATTACATAGAAACTAATGATTCTTTAATTAAACACCAGACAAAATGCTAATGCTTTTTCCAACGAGAGGATAAATCTGATTTTGTCTTTCCTTTCATTTTTTGTTGTATTTTATATAGAAGGAATTGCTTGCAGAGCATTAGATTGGAAAGCAATCACTTTGTCTTCATTATAAAAACTATTTTAACACACGATGAGCTTATTGTCCAATTCTCACTCCTGGAGATTCAAGACTGTGAGCTGGTGTAACTGATCAATGGCAGCATCAGTTTGAGAGTTTATCCTCTTCAGTGGCTCTCACTGTTTTCAAGGAGATGAACCTGTGGAAAGAGTTTATTCAATGTGACAAGAGTAAAAAGAAAAAGCTTCTTGTACTCAGTTACATAACGCAGAGTGCATAAACATTTGCTCTCCCTCCGTCACAAAGCTCTTCTCACAAAATAGTGGCAAGAGTCAGCAAAGCTGTGGCACAGACTGTCTTTGTTCCGATTGTATGTGTGTGAGTTTGCCGCAGTTGAAACAGCCATGTCATGCTTTGTCATTCATCAGCGTGGAGTCTTGATTTAGGATTCAACATGTCAAACATGAGCCTGTCGCCAAGTAGCATTCCCACCGCCTGCACGTCGTGCATGAATGATGGCATTGTTACAGAGCGTTGCATAGGGAGAGCGGTTTGCCCAATCACATGCGGTACAGTGGAGAACTGGAGATTTTTTGAGCAGACACCGCACCTCCTGCATGGAAGCTTCAGTTGAGATGGACTGAAAGCTGTATGAAGAAAAGACAAAGGACCTAAACGAGACAAGTTTAACTAAAATAGGCTGCGGTCGCACAAAAATACAGCTGAAGAAGATAGACATGAGTGTTGGAAAGAAAGGGTTTTTTGGAGGAGGTTGGCTTATTCTGAGGTGACTGGTAAATACTGAAACCAGCAGTATGCATCTAGGTGTGAAATCTTCACATAAAGCAATGTTGGCTGTGTTTCCTCACCTTTTGGAGAACACTGCTTTGACCCAGACGGAGATCTTTCACATGTAAGTTATCAGAGCAGACCTTCTTACAAAAATTTAGCAGTATGAGATACAGAAATGTGATTAGACATTTTACACGTTTTAATTTAAGCTAGGAAAACATGCACACACTCAGCTGAAAGTTCGATTTCAGCAACGCATGAATGCAGCTTTCCTCACAATTGAGCTTACATACTAAAGCATGTAACATGAACTAAAATAATAAAATGATAAGGGAACATGTATTTTATTATGTATTATTATTATTATGTATTATTATTATTATTATTATTATTATGTATTATTATTATTATTATTATTATATACAAAGTTGCCACATGGATTAAAATTCTGCAACTAGGTACAAGCTTTCATGAGTGATTATCTTTTAACTGGCGACAAGTTATGTAATCTAAACTAAATGCAGTGCAATAAGTGGCTTCTCACTCCTCTAACAACCTTGTGGAAAGACACACCCCATGTTCTCAGAAAAGATCTAGTTTTTTTTAAGTTTGAATCCCTGGTATGCATGAAGTGGAGAAAACATCTAAGGATATTGCAGAAACTAGGAAACGTCAAACGCATTTTTACAAACTGGAAGGTTAGTGGACAACTATCGTCTTCCAGGATCACTTAAATTTCTGATGAAATGAAATTGAAGAAAAACAACAGTTGACTTCAGGGCTATGTTTACAGTGAAAGTAGGAATATTTCCACATGAATTCCAGCATCGGAGTAAGAAGTGAGTCAAATGAATTCATTATGTATAATACTGTACAGCCCTGTGGGTACAATGCAACTGTTTAAGGTTGCGTAGTATTACTAAGCTGGACGATAAAACCCTTCTGAAATAAAAAGAAAAAAAAAGGAACCAACATAATACTTCCTGACTTGGTGAAGATGGTTGCTTAGTGCAATTTTTGATTGGGTTGGAATAAAGCAAAATAAGAACAGTTAACTAATCAAATTTACTCTTGTCCTCAGTATCACTGAGCTTTTCCTTTTTTCCCCTTTTTTTTCTTTCTTCCAGCCTCAGTGAAAGCTTCTTCATGGTTAAAGGAGCCGCGCTCTTCCTCCAGCAGGGTGGCAATGCAGAAGAGCCAAAAACCCCAACTCACCACAAACATGCAGGTAGGAACAGACACGAACACACAAAAAGCTTTGTCTGTGATTCTTTAGCTTCCTTTCTCTCGACAGATGAGGTTCAGACAGTAGCTAGATTGTATTTGCTGCAGCTTTGCTCTCTGTGGGTTTGTCTGACTTTATTCTGCACTATGTATGGAGCCATTTCTTTGTTTGGTTTGGTCTGAAGTCACTTAAATCCTTGTAGTCATCTCAGGAAGATTTTAATGAATAATACAGTATGTAAACTGTGTATGTATAAGTTTAGAATATATGTTTTAAAATAAGATTACACTATATATACTCTGTATATCAGGCCAAACGAAACTGGGTAACATGCAGATTTGTATTTAAAGTTCAAGTGTGTGTATTCAAGTGTGTATTTAATAATACCAACATTGTGGATTAGTTTTAGACATTTTTTGCTAAGATGTTTTGCCATTTCTTAGTTAAATTACTTTTAATATTTATTATAATTGTAGTGAAAAATAAAAAGCACTTTTTAATCATACTTTTTACTTTAAGATACATTTTGATGAGACCTGTTTGAGTCTGATACCATTTAAGAAAACAAAGACTGAGAAAGTCACAAGTTGGTTTCATTATTGAACTTTGGCTCAGTTGTCTTTTTATAGTTAGCTGAGAAAAAATTTGTGAAGAACATAATCATAACCTGAAAGCAAAAAGGGAAAAACAGCTGTTAAGGGGTTCTGATTAAATTTTGTGTTGTTTTCGAAACTATATCTATACTCGTTGCACGTTCATTCTTTCAGTAATCGGTGTTAATGATTCGCTTCCAGGTGACTTACCTCAGCACCTGCAGGTCATGTTTAAGATCCTCCGGACCGAAGATCGCATCAAGCTGGTCAGTATGAAAATGCTCTCATCTGTGGCTGCATCGCTTTCCCCTCCTCACTGAACACCTTCATCTACTGCCAAATGAATGGCATCTATTCTAGATTTTTTTCTGTTCTTTTTGTGTCAAAGTCATAAAATAAACTCAGTAATGGTTTGATAATAAATATACTGCAGTCTTTTGCAGCAACCCTAACAAGCTACTTTCACGTTCTTCTGGACTTTCCTTAAACAGTAGAACGAATCTTGAGAGAAATGTGTTGATTTTCTTATTTATTGGGTTATTTCATGTGCTTTGGGCGTTTTGTGTGTTCACCTTTAATTACCAGTCTAACTGGAATGTCCTTTTCATGTTTATAAGTTTCTGTGGGGACTTTAGCTAACAGCTGTGCTGAAACACACCTGGATTTTGTGTGTTTTTATGCTGCAACAATTTCAGTGTATTAGAGAAATTTTAGGTTTGATTGTAAACTCTCCTTTTGTTTCACAGGCTGTGCGGTTAGAGAGCGTATGGTCAGATCGAGTTCGTTACATGGTTGTCATTTATACCAACGGCCACCAAGATACAGAAGAAAACATTGTTTTAGGAATGGACTTTACAGACAAAGACAGGTATGATTTTTCTGTAAATATGTATTTAGTCTTTTTTAAATAAATTACATTGTTTGCTCAAAAAATTCATTTATACATATATATTTTTTATTTTTAGTAAAAACTGTTCTATTGGGATGGTGCTACCACTGTGGAGTGACACCAACATTCATTTGGATGGAGATGGGTAAGTTTCAGTTTGTCACAACATAGAAATTGTGACAATCAAAACTATAATGCATTTTGTTGGATCATATAAAGCACAAACATTCAAAAACCCACTTCTGTCATACAGGAGTCTCAAATGTAGCTCATCAAAATAAGCCACTTTTCTTTGTGGACTTTCTCGCCCTCCAGTGGCAGAGAAAAAAAATTACACTCATATTTCTCTGTGTAAGAGCTGTTCTTGCTGACCTGTTAACAATTGTCTCTGTATGCCGGAGGAATGTTCCACCGTTTGGTGCACTGAATAGTCCCACGAGTAAGCCTCGTCTAGTGTGTGTTTGTACACCCCCTTCCATCTATATCTAGGCCTAAATTGATCCCCTTCTCTTCTTCCTCTTCTTCTTATTCACCAGAGGCTTCAGTGTGAACACAGCAGGACGTTCACATGTCTTCAAGCCTGTATCTGTGCAGGCCATGTGGTGAGTAAGTTCTTTGAGGTTATAACGAGTAATAATACACTGTGTTTGTGAGAGAGAAATTTTGATCATCCCCATGGGTTCATTCAAACACAAATAATGTCAATAATGCTGAAATGAATTTTCACAGATATTTGTGTACAGCTGTTAGCATCACCGTTCAGCAAGTTAACCAATTTGATTCTTTCTTGTCATTTTAAACTCATTAAATTTTTGGAGATTAGCTGAACAGGGAACAGTTCAGTTATGAATAGACCTCATATTTAATGCGTCACCTCCCCAAGAGTACATTTTGCAAAATAATTTACTCCTACATCCTCCAGTTTAGCATCCATTGAGACTGTAAAACAAAAAGCACTATATACCACCTACTGGTTGTTTGTCAGACTTGGCACATAGTTTTCTGGGGTTATTTGTTTTCCCCAATTTGTTTCATTACTTTGCTAATAGTATAAACATGTATTCCTGCAGGTCTGCCTTGCAGGTTCTCCATAAAGCATGTGAGGTATCGCGCCGCTTCAACTACTTCCCAGGCGGCATCGCTCTTACATGGATGGCCTTCTATGAGAGCTGCATCACCTCAGAGCAAAGCTTCATTAATGAGTGGAATGTCATGACCGACCTGGAGACCACCCGGTCGGATTCTCCCACCATGTTTGTTGACCGGTGAGACCCCCACAAAGCCACTACTGTAATGTGACACATTAGCATTCTATTTAGGTTTTATTGTACTGCCAGCTTATGTAAAGATCTTGTATTGGGAGATGATGTGAGCAAGAACTTTCCATCTGATTTCAAACTTAACCTCATGTGACCAAACAGACCAGTTGGGGTATCAATTGCTTTTTTCTGTCATTGATGTGGAACGGGAGATTTAGACAGTTGGTACTGCCTGTTTGTCATCATTAATGGAAACTGGATTAACTGTTGAGAAGCTTGTAATCCAGAAACTTTTATGGATGTCTGACTCATTTTTGTAGGCCAACAGAGCGAGAGAGAACCGAGTGCATCATTAAATCCAAACTTCGCAACATCATGACGTTTCAAGACCTGGAGAATATCACCTCAAAGGAGGTTAGTACATCATAAGCTGAACTGTTATCAATAATGCCATTTTTTATAGGGAATAAAGTAATTATTAACGTATAAATCAGTTTTGGTAAACAGATATGACCTCGTTATGTCTTTTCACAACGTTCATAAACGTATTTTATTGCATTTTGCATAGATTAACAAAAAACAATCAGACAAGTCCAGAACAAAAAGTTTGTCTACTTAACTTGTTAAGAGGTGTCTCATTGAGCTTTTTTAGGAAAATCGAAATTATATAAATTATTGTTCCTCAGATTCGCAACGAGCTGGAGCAGCACATGAGTTGTAATCTTAAAGAATACAAGGAATTCATAGACAACGAGATGCTTTTGATCCTGGGTCAAATGGATAAGGCCACGCTTATCTTCGACCATGTTTATCTGGTAAGTCACTTTTTCATTTGCTGTTTTGTTCTCTGCTTCATTTATGATGCAAAAATTATTTTTTTAATTGTATGGTACATTAAATTCATCTCAAGCCATTTGATGGATTTACATATAAGTAAAAAGTTTTCACATTTAAGTTCCATTGGTACGAATGGGAATTTATTTTATTTAAAATTCTAATTCATTCAATTTGAACTTTGCTGTTATGAAATTTGATTAAAATAAAAGTTTCTGTCCAAGCTTTAATGTAGTTAATCGTGAATCATTTTTTATTTTAATGTTTTAATGCTAATGTTTTTGTTTGTTAGTTTTTTCCACACTGATACCTAAACTTACTGGTATGTGCTATGACATCTAGACATTTTAGCTTCATTTGAGGTTTTAAGTTAGCCGTATATGTGAGGATGGATATCTTTTATTATGGGACTGAGCAGTGAAACATCACAGGTTTATCCTGCATCTTTTTTAATGCCAGCAAGGACATATTACATCATACAGACATGAAAATGGCTGTAAAATAAAATAAAAACAGGATCTTCTGATCAAGTTTCTCTGTTATTTCCACTAGGGCTCTGAGTGGAACGCTTCCAACCTTGAAGAACTACGTGACTGCGGGTGAGCTCTTAACTCACTATTTGAACTTTTGATTAAATATGGCATGTGTGCATAACTTTTTACATATACCTTGATGCATTTATGCATCTTCCTTTGGATGTGATAAAGTATGTTGCTACGAAATGTAATGCAGCTGGCATCTTGTTATCACTGAATATAACATTTTGCCTCAAAACATTGTGATTTTGCCCTTAAATAATACATGTAAAATCAATCCAAGCTTAAGTCCTGTCAAAATGACAGGGTTACAGTAGGAAACATGCAGATACTAAAGCAGCACTGCATTAGGAAAATTCAGTAACATACAGTTTAGTTTATGGCAGGGAAAGCATAAGATACCTGTTATAAACATATGCACATGTTTCTGCTTTGCTTTGGGGGTGTAATGCAATCAGCACAGCAGCAGATGAGACTAATTTCACCTGTTATGTAACAGTTAAAGCAAACAGTTTTTTTCTTTTTTTTTGTTATCGTTACAGGGTCAGTTATATTCTGAATGTCACCAGAGAGATTGACAACTTCTTCCCAGGGATGTTTTCCTATCAAAATGTCCGTGTGTACGATGAGGAGGCAACTGACTTGCTTGCCCACTGGAACGACACCTATAACTTCATTGTCAAAGCCAAGTAAGATTTTATAGAAAGAAAATCACTGATCTTGTGCTTCCTGTGCATGGGACTAAAATCAAATCAACACCAGTTTAATTTGAGCTTGATGGTGTTAGATTTGGGGCTGAACAGCACATGCATCTGCCTTTCTGACGCCATCATCCTGTATTTTGCCCAAATGCTGAGACCAGAGTGTTTTGAATCTGGAGTATATGTGGGAGAGACAATATTCTGTTATTCTATTATGTTAGAGAGATACAAAACCTGCTCAGTTTTCAACATATATTCTGTTAATTTCATTTTAAATGGTTTTTCAGGATACTCACTTCTCTTTTCTATTCTTTGTCCAACAGGAATAATAATTCAAAGTGTCTGGTGCACTGTAAGATGGGGGTGAGCCGATCTGCCTCTACCGTTATTGCCTATGCAATGAAGGAATATGGCTGGCCCTTGGAGAAAGCCTACAACTTTGTCAAACAGAAGCGGAGTATAGCTCAACCAAATGCTGGTTTCATGAGACAACTGGCAGAATATGAAGGAATCCTGGACGCCAGGTAAGCAGGTCTATTTATACGATCAGATCTCTCAGCTGTACAAAATCATCCAGGTTAGTTTTTCTCAGTTTCAGTCCTCAAGTATCTATGGTCTGTATGTTTTAGATCTTTCTGTACTTTAACATTTCTGGTTGAGCTGAATTGTTCCTTAACAGGCCTGCAAAGAACTTGGGTCCTTTATGGTGAAGCAGGATTTTTGGAGTAAAAAAAAAATCTACAACATGTAGGGCAGCAGGAGTTGAGGGCTGAAATTGAGATATTTATGTGATTGCACTTTTCTTCAGGCATGATCTTTGTCAGCCATGTGTTTTTCCCCACGCACAACAAGGTGTTCTTTATGCCCACAGTAAACAGCGCCACAACAAGCTGTGGAGGCCTGGCACTGATGACGAGGGATCAGATGAAGCATCTGGACACTGCACTGGTGGAGAGGAGACACCAGTATCCAGAGAGGATGAAGCCTGGGGAGGCTGCGGGGCTTCTCCCTGTAGGGGTCTGGAAATGGAACCGCTAGACTCCCTTAATTATAACTATTACTTCCGGCGTTTGTCAGACTCTGCGTTGGACAGTGAGCCCTCCACCCCAGTGCGAGGACCCCCTCTGCTAGGAATGGAGAGAGTTTTCATTGAGATCGAAGACGTGGAGCGAGATGCCCTGTTGGAGGATGAGGGCTTCCCCATGGCCCACCTAACCCTGCCTGGTGGGGGCACAGCAGCACAGACCTGTGGCCGTCTCGATCCTATGGAGGACATGAGACTGAGGCTGGAGTTCAGTACTTTGGAGGAAGAGGATGAGGAGGAGGCCAAGAAAGAGGAAGCTGAGATGGCAGCCTTGGCACAAACACCCGGAAATTCAGATGGAACGAAGGAAGGTGATGAGGCTGAAAGGAGTGAGGAGAGCCGATTGGGCTTGGCCAACCTGAACACCAACAACAGCAACCGCCTAGCTGCCAAACGCAGCTGCCCTGCAGCGTTTGATGTGAGTTAAGAAAATCATTTGATTTGACGGTAAAATCTCATATTTAAATCTGATTTTCATGTCGGAAACAAATGTGATGCTATAAACAGAATTTTAAAGAACCTGTATGCCGCTGACCATATGCTGTATCTGTTCTCATTTTGATCTGTTTAGGACAGTACTACTACAGGAAACCCTTTAAAAGTGAAGCCCTCCTATCAGTCCTGTAAAGACTGCATTCGTCTATCGCAAGGACGCCGCTGTGACCGTCCAGCAGGAGGCCGTTCCCATCGCCTTAACCCCTCCCGCCACTGCACTGTTCCTTCCATTTGCATCGATCCACCAGGGACACACTTTCCTTCCACTACAATTTTTCAGTCTTTGCCAACATCCGCAGTTATCCCACCCAACTCGGTTCAGCCCTGCACTCCTCTCTACCACTGTGCCACCTGTACTCTTGGTGACACATCTGCTCCACAAACCAAGCACCAGAAACCTTTCTCGCCTATGAACTGCGAGGATACGGAGGACCTGTATGTACTGCAGAGTGGAAAAACTGGGGAAGGGATATTAAGACAAAGCACTGAGTCCATCAGTGTTACTGATGCTGATGGGTTAAAACTACAACATGGTGATAAAAGGGAGCAGACTCTGGTCCAGCTGCAAATGCCAGGACTTGGGATACAATTTGGTCTCGAGCTGATGCGACAGAGGGCTGAGCAGCTGCCCGGCATGACCATGGAGGGCCAGCTTCCAGTGGGGTCCCTACCTTGATACAGCAAATCATGTATAGACTTGTTGAAAGAGATGGCCTAGCACTGCCTCAGTTGCTATGATAGATACAACATCCACTTCTGCAGTGTCAAGTGAGACAAATTGGGGAGGGTGGACTTCTGCAACATACAAGCCTTGTAGCGATAGCTGTGTGCGCATTCTCTTGCCATTCACATCTGGGATTTAGATCCAGGTGGAAATTCTACCCATGTGATTAAAAAGACTGGATGCTCGTGACCTGCTCTACAGTTCCCCACGTCTTAGTGAGGATGATGCATTCTTACCTTCAACAGACAAGGTTTGGCAAGGTAGTGGTTTGTTAGATCTTGTGTAATTTTGTCTGATCCCAGAGTGCTGCACATTAACGTTGATTGAAAGAAGGAAAAAAAATTTGGATGACACTCTCTTGTCAGTTTGCTTTGTTTTCTGTCCACCTCAACAGCAGTATTCATTAGGGAACTTAATGAATATTCACAGTTCTATTCCATCCACTATATACTCACATTTCCAGTTACTTCACTCCTGCTTTTTGAGTGAAAGTATCTTTTGCATCACCAGGGGGCATTTGATATTTTGTAAAGACTCATACCTCAGACCACAAGCATCTCAGACTGTTTTGGTCAAAGACTGTTTTGTTCTTTGTGCTCAGCTGTTGGCTCAACCTGAACTTCTCTATTAAAGCTAATGTAATCATGTACTTACAGGACTCTGTTTAGCCCATGCATGAGTGTGCAGTATTACAAAGCACATGTCTCAGATCTATCTTTAATTTTCTGGTCTTTTGGCATTCTAAAGGTTTTTAGTATTTGATTGTTGATTAACAACAAAACTTGCATCCATTTATTAGAATGATTTTAAAGTTGTTCATGTCCTGCACTTGAAAACGTGATGGATACAATACTCTTACATAAGCAAAAGCGTGTGAATTTAACTCACAGTGACCAAAGCCATAACAAGCTTTTTGTACCCATTCTGCATTTGGGTAGTTGTTTATCTCAAAGGGTTGTGTGATCAACATAGCTCAGTTATTTAGCTAATCCTTAACTTATTACTAAATAAGTAACACTAAGACTAATTTCTTCTAAATTTGCAAATGTTTACAAATGTAAATATAGATTTAGCTTCTGAGCACAACTAGTATTCATTTACTACACATGGAAGGGTTTCATAGATCTGATAAACATTACATTTAATTTAATTAGGCCACACCAAATCATAAACAACACAATAAAATGTCTACAGCATGTCTCAACGAAGTGGTTAAATTATTTGCTTCCAGTGGTCAAACTAGCATAGTTTTTTTAGATTTATGTGATTTAAAAAGCATCAGACGACTAAGAGTCAGTAGCTGTAAAATATGTTGACGATCTGTTTTATTAAACAAAAGACAGCTTAAAAAACTTTGTGAAAATGGGAAAATATGATTTCGCAAGTCTAGATTTCCTTTATATTTCATATATAAAAGCAGTTTTTGTTATGAAGACGGATGCTTTTGAAATCCCTACGATCGAGCTCACATTCATTCTTATATTTTAGCTCATTTTATTTATACATTTACTTGAGGTATCATTTTTACACAAGTTACTGGCAGGTTTCTGTGCCACAAGGTGTTACTCTGCAGGGTTTTTTTCTGTGTAATTGATTAATTATTCTTACAGTTCATTGCAAGCTGAATGTGCTTGAATGTCATTGATGAATGCCTGTTTGTAAGTAGGAAAAGCACAAACAAGTTTATTTGACTGTGTTGCACACTTTAGGGGAAAAGGAAAACTGTGAAGAGAATGAATGCAAATTTTAACAACGGTGTTGCTATATATTTTTGTCAATTTAATTTTTATTTTTTTAGTTTAGTATAAAATTTTACAGTGTTCCTTCTCTTCCTTTGCCTGGGAGAGTTGTAGGATCACTCTACTAATTAAAAGATTTTGGTTTTCCATTAAATCTTCATTCACATGGCAGTTTGAGCATAACGCTACATTTAACATGGCAAAGTAGCTGAAAACCCACTTTCATTTTAAAGCGAAAATGAATTGCAATCAAAAGATTATGGAGTTGCAAAACTACAAATGACTGAAAAGTCAACAACAGGAAATAATACTTTTTCCAACTTTCGGTTGTTAAATAAAAATATTGATTTCACTTTTGTCTGAGCTAAAAAAGAAGTTATTTTCACCAACCAGTAAGCTGAGCCAAGCATAAACACAGGAAACATTTTCACTTTTACAGTTTGTGTTACATAAAACATTTTTGTTTTTGTATTTTTGTTTTATTTCTATAATGGAGCCATGTGTAAAATTTTGTTATATCAAAATGAAATGTTGGTGGGGTTGATACCCATTGAACAATACTTGCCACTAGATGTCACTAAGTCATAAACATTGCGCCATTAAAAAGTTAGAGCTAACATATTTAGGAACTATAGAAGTCAGTTTTTTTTTTTTTTTTTTTTTTTTGTCTTTTTTTTTTTTTTTTTTTTGCTAGGTTAGCTAAATGGCTAATCCACTTTTGCCTGTGCTAAAATTAGACTTAATCACGAGTCAGTTACCTTAGCTTATAAATAACACAACACTTTTACAACTATAAAACATGTTATTTATTTAAAGAAGCAATGGAAGATTTTTTTTTTTTTTACATCTTTTGTCAAAGTTTCAGATTGGAACATATTCAACAAAGCTTACCACCTCAAAACAGTTAGCATACTCCTTTTAATTTAGCTAACTTGCAAACTACTGGATGTATAAATGTATTAGTCTAAAGAAGGCTGCAATATTATAGACACACAACTTTGTTTTTCTTTGTTTGAGCATTTAAAAAGCCACTAAGTCTGCCTGAAGAGGTGATGGTGTGAATAAGTAGGTCTACGTTTACCTTAGAAAATGGGGTTCCTGTATAGTTTGGTGGCAGCAAAGTATTTTTTATTTATTCGTTTACTTAAATTGATTAATGCGTTTTGGTTTTTTTTGTTGTTGTTTTTTTAGCTTATTATAAGACATCCTTTTTTTTCATTTGTCCAATAGTTTAGTGTTACCAAATATTATAAAGTTAAAAAACTGTTTATTCCCCAGGTAAGAAACCCATCTCAAGAATATGGCCAAAAATATTTAGACTTTTTATTTTATTATAAAATACACTTTTTTGTAAAACTAATTAATCTTGTGTAGACAAATTAAGGACGTAATCATTTACATTAAGATTTGTCCTTTAAATTGATTCAAATTTGAGATTTCTGTATGTTCCCTGGACCTCAGCACTACATTTGGTTGTTGGCTTCATGTTTTGGGTTTGCTTTGCATTTTAAGTGCCTTAACTTTGGCCGTCGCTCTGTTGTAAAGCATAACAGCCTTTGCAGAGCTTCTGTGAGTGTGTTGGTGGTTTGGCTTTTTGTACTTTTCATACCCTTGCTCCCAGTAATGATGCTTTTTGCAATGTTTAACTTGGCACATAATACATTATATTGTATGCAAACACACATAAGCTTATACACCACAGCCTCCTCTTCCATAATGCACATATACTTGATGGACTCCCATTTATTAATAGCTTATAATAATACTGTATTTGTTTGATATTGTTGAGACTTGTGGTACATTATATTGGTTCAATAGCTGACTGAAGAACTTTATTTGGTTAAATGAGAGCTGTTGCTTGTACCAAAATATGAAACAGGATGCATTTGTCTTTTGACATTTACCAGTCTGTACATATCTTTCCTCTACAATTTGCTATCTCAGTACATCAGCTTGCAGACGTGGTCAATATGAAGAAAAATACTGATAATGCTACTATGTATTAAGAAGCTGTCATGAGTTTTTGTGTTCAAATTAAAGCTAAAAAGAGTTCACCTTCATTTTGGGCCCCTTAAAAAATGGCAGTAAGTTTTTTTTTTTTTTTTAGTTCAAAAGTCCCAGGCAGGTAGCTGGCATTGAAAAGACAATCGTAGTTAAGAAAGCATTGACGTTATTTAGAGTATAAAGTAATTTCAAGGGGTCTGATATTTACTGAGTGTACTTACTGAACACAAATCTACTCTTGAAGCATGTGAGGTTTGAATCAATGGAAAACAAAGAAAATGTAAAACCTTGCTGGGAGAATTTCTTTTTTTTTACTTTTGTGTACTGTACATTGCCAATGTTCATGTGTATGCACTTTCTTTTTTACATTTTGTTAAAATGGTGTCAGTCTAATGTTCATCATGCAAATAAATAATTTCTTCTGCATAAAGAATGGATTTTTGGATGCATCAAACTTATGCAACTCAGCAAATTTCCACATTTGGGGATAAAAGATGCTGGTCCCTAAGGACTTCAGTATTTAATTACCCTAAAATTTGCTTTTTTAGATATTTCTTGGTACATCCAGTCACTCTAACAGTGTTTATAATGTTTATAATAGAAAAAGTACATTAATCCATTTTTTAAACCGGCTAACTTCAACAAGAGGAACAGTGACTTGACTCTGGAGTTACTGCACATTGATGATTCGCCTCGACTTGCTCTCTTGATCCCAAAAGACAGAGCAGAAAGCGCTCTTATTGAATTAGTCAAATGAAGTCAGTCTGATATAACAGAGCAGGTGACTTCTGAAGCCGACATAGAGCAAAGACCGACAGGAAAACAAGCAGGCAGAGTGTCTGCTACTGTAAGTAACTTCCTCTTCTATCTTTCTATCTGTCTTTTTTAAAAAAATTTTTAGGTTTTTTACGGGCCGTAATGTCAGTAAGTCTCTTAAAGGGAAAGCTATAGTGACACAAATTAAGAAAATATTAATCTGGCACTTTTATTAGCAGAAGAGCTTTCTTTCATTGAAGGTGTGAACCAGTATTGTGTCTGCAATGGTGGTTGAGAAAATATATGGTTATAATTTTGAATAAATATTATTTAATCTGAATAAATATCTTAAAATCCTACCTCACATTAATCTACTGTGTCACCTTAAGCTTACAGCCATTTTTTAAATCTTTTTATGACTGTGTCGTCTCTTGTTTGCCACTATGGAAATTTTACAGTTAACATTTTAGCTAAGAGCAGGAAGTTAATGCTACAACAGAAAGGCACATTTGCTGGAATATAAAGGCCTATCTTAAGACAGAGCTAATAGTTTGGGTACTTGTGGTCACAAGTCTCCTATAAACTGTTTGCTTACTATTGGAAGCATGACAAGCACATAAATAGAGAGAGAGTGAGGGAGGGAATTTAACAAGCTAATGCCACGGATAGTTCCCACCACTGTCATTCTATCACATCCATCTCAAAATATTACTGTAGATACACTAAACCTTGAAGCACATGCATTTTTTGGGTCTTTGGCTCACACACCAGAAAACCAGAGCTGCTGTTTAACAATGCCGGTTGATTCTGAGACAACCAGCCATGCGTGAGAAGAAAAGAGGCAGCATGCCAACATTTCCATCAGATACTTCACTGACAATGCCATTTCCTTCAGTTAATATTTACTTCTTGATTACAGTGTAATTTGCTTCGCCATTATCTTTTTTTCTGTTTTGTTTTCATTTATTTTCTGTTTTACAATCCTCGGTTACTGTCCGCTTATTCTCAGTACAGTACATGGTGATCAGCTGCTACGGCTGATTAAATAAGTGAATACACAGTTCCTTCGTGTTTTGATTGTATTAACATTGAATTAGTTTAAATTACTTTTCAGACTTTCCACGTTATTTAATTGAGCTTAAGGGACCCCTGTTGGAACTACAACCACATTTTATGAATAGACCTTAGCCAAACTTCAAAAGGAGGTCATTTAACTATGCTTATGTTTGTTATGTAGACAGGTTTGAAAGGAAAGAGTCTCATCACATCCTGTGTTTGAAATGACTAAAGGAGAGAAGAAAGGTTTACACATTCAGCACAAAAAGGTTCAATTATTTTTCTCTTCATGTAAAGTCTTTATTATTGTCATAATCATCACCAATAGGGAAGAATAATAACCAACACTATGGTTTATCTATAAAGTCACTTACTTTTAGTTATTAAGGCAAAGTAACCAAAGCAATATTATTCAAGAATAAAACAATTCAATGGTTACACATTTATAAGGAAATACTTGACAAAGGAGATCAAAAATATAGTTAAAACAAATGCTTTAAGTCCCAAAGGTATATTTATTTACTCTCTTTGTCATCTAAACAGCAGTATGCTGCCCACAGGGTATTATTTTGAGAATTTGGGACTTAATCATTTCTCAAAAGTCAGTAAAAAAACTTATCTGGACACAGCACTTTTATATCCGATGAATCATTGTCTGTCAAAAATTTACTTTGAATTCAAATCACTACTCTAAAATATAGAGGAAAAGTATCTGCTTTGCATGGACTTTTAAGAGACAAATTGAATAATTAAAGGTAAAATTGTCAAGAACGTTGGTGATCCGGCAAGAACAAAATATAAAAAAGAAACTCTGAAGCAGAAGAAAATGTCATTTGGAGCTTCATAATCACTTCTAAAAGAGTCACTGTAGCATCTAAGCTACAAGATAATAAGATCATTTTGTTTGTTTCTTTTTCTTGTAGATTAGTGTCAAGTTTTTTATAGACACTTCTTCAGGAATCCAGTAAAAAATAACAATTGTCAAAATATGACAAATCGTTCTTAGCATCTTTTAGTTAATTAATAATGTGTATTTCCATAATTAATATTTATATCATTAAATAAATAAATAAATGTATAACATAAATATGTACATTTCAATAAAGCCGTAAAAAATGTTTTAAAGAACTTGGTGACATAAAAATCATAAAGAACGGTTTTAGGTCAAATATAAATATTTTAATAATATGCAAATAACTATAACTTGCATCAATGCAGTTCTTTCTGTTTCTCCTTTACATTTAGTTCTTCCCTTGAGTGCTAAGAATACCCATCCCACATGCCACATACCAGTAAAGACTGTTGAGCTGTTTTCCCTTTGTATTAATCTCCCATACACCATCCATCAAGTCAGGAGTTAAATTGTTCTCAGCAAACACTGGACAAAGAATTCAGTTTCCAAGTCAGAGCCTTTGTGACTTGAATCACGTATTTTGGATGACCTTTCTTTAGACCCCATCACCAAAACAATCATAAACATTCAGACAGTCTGAGTGGAGGCACGCACAGCACAGACCAGCCTTGTTGCCACAGCTGTAATTGACAGTGCATGATGCATCATAAAGGAGATTGTTGCTCCAACATGAGTTATTAAACTCACAAATTAAGCAACCCAGAGCTTTATATTGCGCTGTTGGTGTAAAAGAACTTGTAAGCGACTTTTTACATGACTGGGAATCAGTGCATTTGCAAATAGATAATAGATCATTCCTGTTCTGGTCATTTTGTCTGACCTTGGCACCTGGCAGCTGACCTCTTATCTAACTTATCGTGTTTCCTTTTTGGCCTCTTGACTCACTGGCAGAAGTCAGACCAACTTTAATTATAGCCACCACAGCATTCCTTTCTGACAGAATAGAGAGATAAATAGTCAGGCCTTGGCAAGGAGAGTATGAGCAGTGTTGAAGAATGCGCAAAAAAAAGAGAAAGAATCAAAGTCGTTAAAAGTAAACAGCAAAACCTATTGTGTGGTTTAATTTAATTGAGATGTAAAAGTGCTCCATTCTATGTCAGTGTGACTTGTCTTTAAATTGCAGCTGTGATCTCACATCAGTGTTTCTTTTCATCCTGCTTAGACAGAACGGCAACCATGGGCCAGAAGCTGGAGAAGCTGTCAGAAAATGATGAAGAGTCACTTGATAATTCTGACTGGTCCGAGCACACTGGAGACACTATTCAGTCGGAGATTGCCGAAAATGATGAAAGCAAACATAAAGAGGACGGCACCTCTGCGACCCATCAGAGTATTGCTGGGATTAACAGGCTTAGTATCAGCAGCTTGGCCACTCGGTACCCAAAGGAGCTCACTGTCACTTCTGCACGTACAGACCCCCCAACTGGGCAGCCAATCAGACCTCTGGGTCAGCAGGAGGCTTCTGTGAACACCAGAGGAGAGTGTGTGGGCGGAGACAGGGAGAGAGTCACTCAAACTGTAAGGGAGTCAAAAACTGCCCTGAGCCCTGAGGAGACAAGACAAATTTCTAACAAAAAGCGAGGCTCTGAAAATACGGCTGTGGCCTGGACTGAGACTACAGCTATGGATGAGCAGGAGAATCAAAACACATCATCTGACAGATGTAGGTTAAGTCCTGACACTCCTGAGGCAAGGGGTCCAAGTATTTCACATAAACCCACTAATGAAGATGACTTTGTGGTGCTGGAGAGGGATGAAACTTGGACGTTGTCTAATGCAGAAAACAATAGAGCTGTTGGCCGCAGCAAAACGGGAGCAGAAAAAGACATTTCTCAAACCTGGCATGACAATCATCAAAAACTTTCCAGGGATAGACCTCAAGAGAAGAAAAATGAGACGCGAAGCAGAGAAAAGCTTGTCACTGATGGCGCACGTGCTAGGAGTTCACCCGAAGCCCGTTTTGAGAGGGAAATGAGTCAACATTTGGCTGAAGTGACAGGCAGCAGGTGTCAGCTAAAAGAAGTAAGTCATGTTGGAGCTACTCTTAGTGAGACAACTGTTGGAATTGCAGAGAGGGTGCAAAATCTAGCTGCTAAGCAGGAGCCACTGTCAGCACAAAACAAGTCCAAAAATCCGAGTCAGGATTGTCACAGTTCAGAGTTCAGTACACAGCAACCACAACAAGGGGATCTCTGCCATCAGAACAAGTTTGCAGGAGCTGTCTTAAAGAGGGCTAAATCAGGAGTTGCAAGCAATATTTTAACATGTGCAAGTAAAAAAGAAGCAGTTGCTGCTCTTTCTACAATACCACAAGCACAAGAGAGTTCCTCAATTTCGCAGGAACAATGGGACTTAATGCCTTGTCATCTCCTGAATGGAAACAAAGGTTGTGATGGAAAGATACAGGTCGCCAGCTTAAAGAAAGAGAGTGAGCTTGTTTGCTTCTCTGCTGTCATCACACCTCCACCTGTAACTCATCTGATGCCTAACAAAGAAGCAATGATTGGAAGTTCTGTCAATTTGCCAATTGTCCCAGATCCCGCGTCCACCTCATGCACATCTAAAGATGAACTGATGCCAACTGAAAAGCCTAAAGTCAAAGGTCCACCTCCGCCTGTCCCCAAAAAGCCTAAGAACCCATTTATTAAGCTGAAGACTGCACAATTAATGTCGACTGATGTGCTAAGAAGAGGCAAAGATTATCTCCGTTCGGAAGAAAGGGTCAAGAGGAGACACACTTTTCATTTCAACAAAGACTTTCCACACAGCACCCCAACTAATCAGGACATGTGCGAGCTGTGGGATGAAAAGGGGACTTACACCATTCCCACTAACAATCGTCCACTCTCAGTTGACCTCAGCCCTTGGGAACAGCTCTCTCCTGGACACATGGATGACCGCTATGGAGATATGATTGATTATGACTACTGTTTGCGAATGGAAGAACTGTCTCCAGAGGAAGAAACTCAAAACTTGGACATGTTGCAAAGAAGAGTATTTGTAGAGAGAAGATCCAGACGTAAATGGTCACCTCCGCCCCGTATCAAAAAACGCCCAAAATCATTTGTTTGCACTGAGACTCTTGATATGCCTGATGTTACACCTGATGTAGAAACTCAAAGGCCAAAACCTATATTTTCAGGGAAAAAAGACACATACCCCGGGCTCCTATCTGAAAGAATGCACATGCAAGTCAGAAATGATAATCTTAGTAACTATGGGGACCCTCAAGGTTTTACAGATCACTGTAGTGAGAGAAACGCAGGACTGAGCAATGAAGTAGGTTCTTTCAAGCCTGTAGCAGAAATTATCAGAGAAACTAACCAAATGCAGACACAACAGGGTCGGATCAAACCTGATGGCATCAAACCACTGGTTCGCTTAGCAGAGCAAAGCCCCAGTGTGAAAGTATCCCAAATAAAAACCACTTTTGACGTCCCAAAAAAGTCCAAGGAGAGACCAGCAGAAGTTCAAGCCCCTCCAAAGAAAGGTAGGTTCTCTGTGCTGCAATTTAATTTCCAAAGAGCCAATGAATCTAAGATACTAACATCTATTTTAATTTCAGAGGATGAAATCTGTGAGAAAGTGCTGTCATGAATAATAAAAATAAACGGTCATAATTATATCAAGATTGTCAATATACTGTGTGCACAAACATTAAGGTTGTGTAAAATATTTGCAAGATGGTGTGATGTACACGTCTCCTAAAAGATTGAATAGAAACAGATCAAGGAATAAGAACGGCCTCTTTGCAACACAAGATTGAAAAAAGAAGAAAAATTCAAAAGATTCATTGTCTGAGTATATAATATCATTAGAGTGTAAAAAGGAACTAGACTAGAGGAATTTCTGTGCATAGCGAACAAAGCTGTGTGAAAATCACTGCAACTTGGCAGGAAAACCTCAGAGGACATTTCTTTTTCATTGTTCACGTCAAGTTATTAAACATGCTAAATTGTCATGTTTTTAAAAATCTCCAGGCAGATTGCCTTGTTTTAACTCTTACTTAATATGGAACAGGAAAATTGGAAAAGTTCCCCGTGGTTTCATAAAACAGAGCTTTTCATGGATACAGGGTGCATCAGACTAGGTGTCAGGCTACAGTCCTCGAGGGCCACAATCCTGGAGGTTTTCCATGTACGTATCACTGCTTCAACATACCTGAGTCAAATCAGCCAGCCACTGTGCAGAACTTAATTCGCTGCTGGATGCAAGCCAGTCACATTGAAACAGGGATACACTGAAAACCTGCAGGACATTGAACACCCCTGGGCTAAGGAGAAGAAGGGTCAATTAACCAGAGGTAACAGCACAGCTCAAAAGTCAGCATTCAAATTGATGAAGAAGACAGTGCACATGGTATGGGTAACTCATACAACTCTGATAGATAAAAGACTTTAAAACAAAGATCAAGGATTAATCATTTGGTAATTTGAACCAGTGTTTTCTTATCCCGGTCTACTGTCCAGTATGTCTTAGATGTGTTCAATTCAATTCAATTCAGCTTTTTTTGTATACTGCCATTTCATGACAATGTCGTCTCAAGGCGCTTCACAGAGATCAGTTTAAGCGAATTCATAAAAAACAGACAATGTAAGGGAACCAAAAAGATTGCATCAAATCTTGACTTCAATCCAATCTCCCATCCTGAGCATGTGGTGACAGTGGGAAGAAAATCTCCCTTTTAACAAGAAGGCAAAACCTCCAACAGAACCTGGCTCAGGGAGGGCAGCCATCTGCCTCAACTGGCTGGGGTCAGAGAGGGCAGGAAAGACAGATTAATATACATTGCAGCTGATATCCTGGAATACCTGCAGAAAAAAAGAGAAAAAAAGAGAACCTGCAGTCTGAGAGCGAAGTGCTCTGTTTGGAATATATGGAACTTATTTTCTGTCTATTACTATTCGCCTTTGCTTTATTATTTACTATTAATGGAGTATTGGCCATAAATCGATATCTTTCCCTTTTTCTGTTTGTTAGAAATTTTCTTTTTTTGTTGTTCGAAATAAAACGTTTCAATCAATCAATCAATCAAAACTATGAGATCTCTTATATACAATGGAGCTTAGTCGTTGAGAGCTTTATATGTAAGAAGAAGGATTTTAAACTCTATCCTAAATTTAACAGGGAGCCAATGAAGAGATGATAAAACTGGAGAAATATGATCTCATCTGTTATTTCTCGTGAGAAACCTCGCTGCAGCATTTTGGATCAACAGGAGACTTTTCAGGGCATATTTGGGGACAGTCCATAAATAAGAAATTGCAGTAATCCAGTCTAGAAGTAACAAAAGCATGAATAATTTTTCTGCATCACTCTGAGACAGGATGTCCTTAATTTTTGCAATATTACGTAGATGGAAGAAAGCGGTACTAGAAACTTGTTTTAAATGTGAGCCAAAGGACAAATCC
>JBAMHX010000021.1:12896829-12910235 GCA_037177515.1 Pseudomugil tenellus
TGCCATCCAGATTAATTACAAAGCTAGACAAATTTGTCCTAAGTTTCTGAGGCCCAAAGACAACGACCTCAGTCTTGCCTGAGTTCAAAAGGACAAAATTAAGAGTCATCCAGGTCTTTGTGTTTTTAAGACATCTTTTTAATCTAATGGACCGATTGGTTTCATCGGGCTTCATGGATAAGTAAATCTGAGTATCATCTGCATAGCAATGAAAATTTATACCATGTTGTCTGATGACATTACCTAAGGGAAGAATGTATAATGTAAAAAGTATTGGTTCCAAGACCAATACTAAGGAACACCATGACTTACTCTGGTGTGTGAGGAAGACTCATCTTTTACATTAACAAACTGAAATCTATCAGATAAATATAACTTAAAACGGTTTAGTATGTTCCCTTTAATACCAATAACATGTTCCAGCCTCTGTAGCAGAATGTTTTGATCTATGGTGTCGAATGCAGCACTGAGATCTAAATGGATAAGAACAGACAGGAGTCCTTTATCTGAGGCCATTAGAAGATCATTGGTAGCTTTCACCAATGCTGTCTCTGTGCTATGATAAGCTCTAAATCCGGACTGATTAAGGTTATTTGAATTTCCCTTAAAAAAAGGATAAATAAAGTATTTTTTATTTCATTTTCATTTCATTACATACCCTGTTAATAGAGATATATTGATCAGATCTAGTACAGATGTATTAACTAAGGAACTGCTCCAACACACCTGATTCAGATTAATGAACTTCCTAATCAAGTTCTTTGTACGCTTATTCGTGAGCCAACCGTATAATTCTTGTTTAGAGACGAGTTATTTCTAAGACAAGCGGGGTAGTGATGCTTGAGGACCAAGCCTGGAAATACTGCTTTAAGCCATTACAGTTAAGCCATTTGTTTAGTTTATACATTTTGAATAAGAATTCACTCTCGACCTTAGTAAAAACTATGTAGTGTGATTTAAAGTATGTGCAGTTTGTGATTTTTTTTTAAAAAAAGTACATAAAAGCCATAAAGTCACATTTAAAAAGCCTAGAATACATGAAAAACTAAAAAAACTAACATAAACAAACACAGACAACTAAATAAATTTGACTCGAAATAACACAAAATGGTCAGATATTTAAAAAACCATCAATAGATAAAAGAAAATGCTTTATACATTAGCTACTTACTGGAACAAACATACAGCAAATAACAGAGAGACTTAATACTTCTACAAAATGAACGTGTATTGCCTGTAAATTACATTAGTCTCTCTTTTGGCCTAAAAGAGCTCAATAAGACTGTCCTGGCCAGATGTTCACAGGAACTAATGACATAATGACCTTGTTTTTGGATCACAAGCATTGAATAAATTGAGCAAAATCCTTTAATTACGATTCCTAAACTTTTGGATTCCCACTGAATGGATACCCCACTCACTATTGAGGGGTGTGGGGTGTCTTCATTGTGCTAGACAGAATGCAATGGGATGCAGCAGAGGGGGAGGGGAGAGGTCCTCACACAAAAGATGCTGCTGATGAAGAACTTTTTTTTCCACCAAAGCCGAACCAAATCGTAGGAACTTCACATTAATGTGCGAGGAATCGGTGTGATGCTCAGATTTCCTGCAGCTCCATCCACATTCAGGTCCTTGGGAAATGAAATCAGACTTTTCATTTGCGCATGTGCAGCAGCCAGTCGTCAGTGAATCCTACTGAATTTAATAACGGGATGAGAATATAGTATTGGTAGTCTTCCGCAGGTAAGGAACGGACAGTGCATGCTTTTTGTGTACTGGCGTCCTGAAAAAGATTTAAAACACTGGCTGTGGGCAAATATTGTCCATCGAAAGGGGAAAGGGGCATTACGACTGGACTTCTTTTTTTTTTTTCTTTGAATCAAGGGATACTAAAGCAACGTCCTGCTGGATAAGGGCGCGCCTAAACTGCCAGATTCATGTGTTGAGTGTGCAAACTCCCGTGCGTAGGAAAGTCTTGCATAGATTTAGGAGGTAAGAAAGCCTAAAAGGTGTCTTTGCAATGTGCATTTAGTATTTTATCCATGGTGTTGTGCAGCATCAGTGTGTGCTCGATGGATGGATCTGAGAACGGGAGCAGCCAAAAACCTCGGGTGGAAATATCTGCACTTGCGTCAGCTGGCAGCGGTCCATCGCAGCTAACTGCTAGCAGCGTGCTAACCCATCAGCAGTTTGGATGCAAAGCACACAGTCCAGCTCATGCAAAGCAGCACATAATAACGACTCTTCTCGTTTGTCTGAACATAAGTTCCACTTTTGTAATATTTTACAGATAACCATCCCCCTCCTTTGCCTCCTCCCTAATCGCGTCCACCGCTGTTGATGGGACCAGCCCCGGCACAGCTGCCCCAGCGAGCGGTGTGGCGCAAGCTTCTCTGTGATGCTTGCTAGGCATCGTTTAAACCATTGTATCTGGAAGTACTATACTGTTAGTGTCGCAGACTTTGCCTCCTACGGGTTTAAAAACATCTGGAGAGCGCTCACTGAAACGCAAATCTCCACCCCATGCGCTTAGTAACCGTGAGGTAGCTAACTTCAACTAGCATCAAAGCTTCTCGCTTTAGCTTTACAAACGAAATGTCCTGGTTTGGTAAAACACTGTCCAGTTAGTCTAAAATCCCAACTCAGTCTGTGTCTTTTATATTTATATATATAATTTAGCTTTTAATAAGCTCGTTTCATTCACAGGGACCAGGGCGCATCTTTGTGATAACAGCTAATGTTAGCGGGTAACCATTGTTTTAACTGTGGAGCAGCAGCCGCTACTGGATGCAAACAGCCTCCAGTTCATACGTTTACCATTCTGTTAGTATGCTCAATTAAAGCTGATATAAGCTAGTAATGTACATGTGTTGGCGCTGCTAGTCTAATTTTCACGTCAGGGAAGTCTCCTAAAGGTTTTACGCTGCTCTTCATCACAGGAATTTGCTTACAACCCACACATAAACCATGACCGGGTCTGAGCACAATGGAGACCAGAGGAGTCGAAAGAATGTCGCTGAAAATGAATATGTTAAAACTACTAGTCCGACATGTGGGACAGATTTACCACAGAGAAATTGAATGAACAATTACCAAATGGGATTCTTAATATTTACAAACCCTAAAAAGAAGGGATAGAAAAATTCAAAACAATAAAAAGATGTTAGGTCAAAAAGAGAAGTATGTAATAAGAGGATCCTAAAATGAAAGAAAATAAGGGCTACAAAACAAGGTAAAAAAAATGTAACGTGGCAAAAGAAAAAACTATGCTAAACAACATGAGACTAATTTCAAATACAAATAGTTTTGTAAAACTTTGAGGCAAAACATAAACACCATGAGACACACAAAGTCCTGTTTTAAAGATGTTCAAAAAACCAAAATGATAAAAATGGAAGATGCAAGATGCTTACATTCCACAAAGTCATTTGCTTAAAAGCAAATACCCACACTAGCAGCAAAATTAGTCTTGAGCAATATGAAAACTAACCATATCACATGGATAATTATTTCCATAACAACCAAAATATGTGACAACCATAAGTTGTTCCTGCACACATGGATTTAAACCTGTCCATCTACATATCATCTTGTTATGTGAATATAGATGTGTGAATCAATGAGCTGTTAAATGGAAAACAATATACATATATCACCCACGCAGTCCTGCAATAAGAATGTTAGCACTTCTGCATTTTTTTAAAAAATGCACAAGCAACTAAGTAGTTAGACAAAATGACTGTGATACATTTTGATGGTATAAGTCCAGTTAAGCACTCTGCAGTCCTATAAAATGTTCTTCACAGTCAGAAAAAAGTTAGAAGGGAAAAAAAATCCCCAATGAGTCAGTTTTTCCATTTTCAAACTCCAGTCACTGAATAAGAAAGAGCAGGAGGTCTGCTGTAATGACAAACCTGTGCATGACTGGAAAGACGCTAAAGAACTGCAGCTTGTATAACAACTATAAATGTCGCTTCAGACTGGTTACTTAATTGTCTCCCTGATCCTCCATAAATTATACCTTCCCACTGAAAAGGTGGAAAGGTACAGAAAATGTGTATTTTTACAGTTAATATAACAATTTTACTTTTCACATTTCCACTGTAAAAAAAACAACAATTTCAGTGACATCTTTTGCCCTCACCTTAATGACAAACTTTACTTGAATCTTAAAGCAGAATATAGTTTAAAAAAAGACATGATGTGCCAGTTTTAATGTATACCGTGGTATGAAAAAGTTGCTGTATAAATACCATTACATACCATAATACCAGGCCTGCAGAATTAGCTGTCTTATGTCTAATAAAGTGCAGGGAGAGAGTGATACCTGGAGTTGTGTGCAGGTGCTGTTAGAGTGCGGGAAAACATTAGGTTAACATGATGTTAACCCTAACCCAAAAAGGATAAATTTTGAAGGGCCCATTCCACCAAATTACGTTTTTTTTTTTACCCTGATATAAAAAAAAACACTTGTTTTATAACATAATAGTAAGATAATATAGTGAAACTTTTTTGTTCAAGATCATCCTACTGTCATACTGGTACATGAATAGCCATGAAGTGGTCATTAAATGTTAAGCAGCGTTTGGTTTGAGATCATTTTCACAATCTTGAAGCAGTAACAGGCCATCTGTGGTGCATTCACAGGAACTGAGGCAGCACTTCAAAAATATAACATCCGCTATGACAGTTCTGAGCCTTCATCGCTGCATCCTAACACTAATTAATACAGTGTTCATGTGTAGGACTACAGTTGGGCTAAAACAGATATGATATTTGTACAAGAAGGCTAAACTACTCATTATAGGGTAACCTTGATGTGTCTACTTTAATAATAAAGAGAAAAAATGGCCATCTTAACTAGAACAATTGCAAAGTGCAGCCACAAGCAAACAACAGTCACAGTCAGTTTCTTTTATTCTCGCAAAAGCCTGTAAATTTACATTGACACGTGGAGGTAAATATAGACAGAGAAGAAATTATTTCATGTGCAGATCGTCTCAAAGCTTTGTCAACAAACAGAGCCTAAGATATCACTTTCACTGCGTCACATCTCTTTCTTTTGTGCAGATATGTTGCGGCGAGTTGTGCGACAGAGCAAGTTCCGTCATGTGTTTGGTCAGGCGGTGAGGAATGACCAGTGCTACGATGACATCCGGGTGTCCAGGGTAACATGGGACAGCTCCTTCTGTGCCGTCAACCCCAAGTTTGTCGCCATCATCATTGAGGCGAGCGGAGGAGGGGCCTTTCTCGTTCTTCCTCTACACAAGGTGAAATATTCTCATATTGACTCTTCTTACGGTGAAGAATTAAAGCATATTTTTGATGCTTTAGTACAGAAGAATGATGAACTGCAACTATTGATCCGTTGTATGGAAAATACTGCATTCTTAGTTAATTAAGATCAAATTAATTTTTCACTTTTTGGCATTAGTATTATGATCAAATGTGCTTTTGATACAGCTCATGTCATAGCGATGCAAAGAGGGACTCAGGCAGTACTCTTTTCATTCAAAGTAAAAAAAAAAGACATCTCAATACTGTTCACATCTGCATCCAAGTTGCAGTTGATACTCAGGATTGTGAAGCCGAAGCCACTACAGCTCTGAACAGATTAAAGCTTCTGAACAAATGTGTAAAACATATATAACTTCATGCATAAACCTTCAAATGTTTTCTACTTTTGGCAGCTGCATAGATAAAGAATTTACTGATATATTTCTATCATTTACTTTAATAAATCTGGATCAACAACTAACAACCAGAACTCAAAGATGTGCATTCTCCAACGTCCAATGCTCTTTACAAAAACAGAGTTAGGGTTTGTTTTGTCTTTTTAAATTATGCTCCACTTTTCCATTTAGTTGTTAGAAATAATATAAAAGTATTAAAAATGAATGAATGAATAATTACTTGGAACATTGTGCAGACTCTGCTTTCTTAGAGGCTGGTTTTCTTTCAGCTTTAGCACCACCTTCAGGTCCACATTCATGGTTTTGAGTTAAACAGTGCAATATTTATGACATAGGTTGGTTTGAAACTAAATGCAGACTTCCTCTTAGTGCCCAGGGTAAGCTGTGGCAATGTCTATAGTTATTATATGGTTTTTATTGCTATTTGGCAAATGGGATTATGTAAACATGCTAATCAGAGGCAGTACTAGCATTCTATATATTCCCTACAAAATTAGCTGTTAATCTCTACAGCTGAATAACGAAAGAATAGATAGTTGTGTATAACAGTGAGCCATGAGTGAGCCATATTAGATAAGCGTAAAACATCTCCAAATGAAACAAGGATCATAACAATGAGCTGCATTATGTCATATTATTGCAATGGGAGCGTGCAGTGAATCAATTCTGCAGGCTTGTTCTTTAATATAGCACTTATCCTGCTGTTCACTGAGCCTGGGTATGTAGTTTACGCCCTCAATGACGCTTAGTTAATCAGGTTATCATGATGCATAATATCCTGCTTCTATAGAAGCAGCTGTCATTTTTAGATCTCCAGGACATAGCAGATGTGTATAACAGATAAGGTCATTGCTGTAAATATCTTTACTGATGAAATGATCAGAGAGCTGAATAGCGTCCTGGCACACTGGTCCGACAACTACCGTTGAGCTGTTTTTGTCATGAAGTGTTTATGTTTTCTGTAAGACAAGGTAGTCACAAAGAAAGTAAAGAGTCCTCTAGGTTTACAAAAGACTGAACTTATATAACTATATCCCTCTGACACCTCACATGCTTCATCCTGTTTGTAACAAACATAACTTCTGTCTCTTAGACTGGCCGTATAGACAAGGTGTACCCAACGGTGTGTGGTCACACAGGCCCAGTGTTGGACATCGACTGGTGTCCTCATAATGATCATGTTATTGCTAGTGGGTCCGAGGACTGCACAGTCATGGTAAGGACATATTTGCTACATAATAACCTGTAAGTCTGTTTCTGCTTGTGAGCAGGTACTCCTTAGCAAAGCAGAACTGTGAGCGCTTTGATACCTTGCTCTAGACTGTTTCTTTTGTTTTGTCATGTTTTTTTTTAAGTTCTTTGAAAACCTTTATATGCAAATTCTGCTTTTTGTAACTCAAAGTTTTTCTTTGACACAGGTCTGGCAGATACCTGAGAACGGGCTCGAAACCTCCCTGTCTCAACCTGTGGTTGTGTTGGAGGGCCACTCTAAAAGGGTTGGCATTGTCTCATGGCATCCCACTGCTCGCAATGTTCTCCTCAGTGCAGGTAACTTTGCCTGAAGCCTCGCTGCTCTCTGTTGAAGTTCTGCTCAGTCTGTACTCCATTTCTCGCTACTGACCACCAAATAGGGTTGTTTCTGTGTGATGTAAAGCACCAGAAATAAACCTCAGACTGTGTTTCCAATTTTAGGGTGTGACAACCAGATTATCATCTGGAATGTCGGCACGGGAGAGGCCATGATCTACCTAGAGGACATGCACCCTGATGTTATCTTTAGTGTCAGCTGGAGTCGCAATGGCAGCCTGCTTTGTACTGCCTGCAAGGACAAGAAGGTCCGTGTCATCGACCCCCGTAAAAAAAAGGTTGTGGTGGTAAGTGAAAACCACTAGAGGCTGAAGGGCCTTACATGTGGTATTATCGCTTCTTTAACACAGCAAGATGCTGATGAAGCCTGCAGTCATAGCAGCCACGTCTGACAACCGTGTTTCTGATTTTAGGAGAAAGACAAAGCCCATGAGGGAGCTCGACCGATGAGAGCCATCTTTTTGGCAGATGGAAACATTTTCACCACTGGATTCAGCCGCATGAGCGAGCGCCAGCTAGCCCTGTGGAAATCTGTATGTCACCACTGTCTCTCATTTAATCCTGAACACACTGATGCACCACACACATGCTAGCCAAATACCAATCTCCACCCTAATCACTAAACCCTTGCATGCTTAAGCTATGTCACCTGGTAAATAATAGAGTGGAAGAGAGCGCGTGGACTTCAGATGATATTAATAGGATTGGTACACCACTTTGTGACATATCACGTCACCTCGACAATACCAGGAAATGTTTCTTGTTCATGCTTTCTCAAAACAATCCCACACATGTTTTTTATAGTTGTGTTCAGGTTGATTTTCTCTTTACACTTAAGCTCAGTAACCACATGTGTAAAACCTCATAATGCTGCAAGTTCTGTATAGTTTCCTTTTGTAAATTCTGCAAAAAAAAAAAGGAAAAAAGGCACACACACGGTAAATATGCATAAAATAACTAAAAATACCAGAGTGAGGCATCAACAGCTTAAAGAACCAACTGTGAAAAACATTAAGTGCTTAAAGGTGCAATACAAACAGTGTAAAGTCTGCAGGACGTAACTCTTTACGTTATGCTGCTCATGACATAACTTACTTATTTAGTGTTCTTTCTGTAAATATACTGAGGCTGTAGCACCTCAGCTCCAGTTGGGGGCATCACATACAAGATATCTTGTAGCTAGAGACTTGTGGGATGACATGGTTTATTGCAGGAATCTTAAACTCCAGTCCTCGAGGGCCACGATCTGGCAGGTTTGTATTGTTTCCCAGGTCCAACAAAGTTGACTGAAATGAATCCTTTCCTTGTGAAGAATTTGACAAGAAGCTGTAAGATCCATTTGATTTTATCCATATGTGTTGGACCAGGTAAATGGCCAAAACCTGACAGTTTGCAGCCCTCAAAGACTGGAGTTTGAGACCCCTGGTATAATTTGCTCAAGGTTTTTTAAATAAAGCCATTCCGTCAAGTGTGTAGTCTTCTGTGTGCAGGATAAAATGGATGAGCCAATATGCGTTCAAGAAATGGACACCAGTAATGGAGTTCTGCTGCCCTTTTATGACCCTGACACCAACATAGTCTACCTGTGTGGGAAGGTAAGCCACCTTATAATGAAAGATGTGAGCTTTGTTATTCCAATTCTCTAAAATTGGATTAAAAACACCCACTTTTCACTGTGACTATGTCCTCAGGGTGACAGCAGCATTCGGTACTTTGAGATCACTGACGAGGCACCGTTCGTACATTACCTCAACACTTTTTCCACAAAGGAGCCTCAGAGGGGTATGGGATACATGCCCAAGAGAGGTCTGGATGTCAACAAATGTGAAATCGCAAGGTACACAGACAAAAAAAACGGTTTTATGTGCTGGTTTTCCATAAAATTTTACTTTCTGGGATCAAATTATTTAATTAGAAGAGAAAATTGAGTTAAATTTGTTGTTTCTTGTCATTAATTTGACATTTCATGGCTCGTCAGTAGGACTGGACTTTGGGAAGAGTCTTCTAAAACTGTAATGCTAGCATGCTAAATCCTCCACATACAGCTTTGATACCTGTACTATTTTAGAATATAAATATTTTTAGAATATTTAGTGATGTTCCAATTTTTGCAGCATATTGGTGCAGTCCTCGTAGGTTTACTCCTCTAAACACATATTTCCTTATTGTCATTAAACAACTTAATCTTTGTTTGACCTGTGAAAGAATCGCATTACATTAATATTCTCTGTAGGTTTTACAAGTTACATGAGAGAAAATGTGAACCGATCATCATGACAGTCCCACGTAAAGTAAGTCTGTCTCTTTTATGGCTTCTCTGTGTTGCTGTGCATGTTTCCTGTTTGTATAACGTTGCTTTTTCATCTATGAAGCTTTCCTAATGTGTTTTCCTTTCCTCTGCGTGTACCCAGTCGGATCTGTTCCAGGATGACCTGTATCCAGACACAGCCGGTCCTGATCCTGCCCTGGAAGCAGAGGAGTGGTTTGTAGGTAAAAACGGAGGCCCGATCCTGATCTCACTCAAAGACGGTTACGTCTCCACAAAGAACCGGGACCTGAAAGTGGTGAAGACGAATGTCCTGGAGAGCAAGCCAGCCCCAAAAGCAGAACCCATCTCAACTATCCACAAGCACGCATCTCCTTCTCCACAGTCCTCAGTGGTGAGGAAAATATTTTGGGTTTTTTGTCTTTAATGTTTAACTCATTCTTACAATGTCCTGTAAGCAGAACTGTTTTATAAAATCTTAAAGTTTGCTTTCCAAGCTGATGCTGTTTTGCTGATATTTCCTCTGCTCACAGTAATTATTTTGGTTGGAACATTTTAAGAAAGTTATGGATCAGCACATATTCTGGTATTTGTGTCACAATTCAGTGCAGCAGAAAGGGAAAATGTTAACCGCTTCAGGGCTTTGTTGCCTGTCTGATCCTATGTTACTTTACTGGGTTTGAAAAACCATTTTAATGTGTTTTTCATATCCACTCTACAAATTATCTAACAGGATATATTTGAGTGTTTCGTAAATCCTATGAAGCAAAGCAAACATTTCCCATCTTTCTTTAACAGAAAATGGAAGACAAACTGGAAGAAGTACTCCGAGAGTTTAGGTCACTAAGGGACCGTGTCATCCTTCAAGACCGTCGGATCGCCAGACTGGAAGAGCAAGTTGCCAAGGTTGCCATTTAGAGCTTTCCCAGGACCTTCGGATTGTTCGGGAGTTAACAACTGGACCAGGTCGGCAATGGCCAAATTCTCCAGATTCGGCTTCACTGAGCTTGGCCTCATCTCTGTGACGAGGCCAAGCTCACATTCCAAGATGAACTTTAGTTTTGCTCATCAAGCCTCTGTTTTCACACACACAGAGAGAAAAGGCTCATGTACACATCTAACAGAAAAATACATTTTTGTTGAAAGAAGTCTTACCGTTTTTATTTTCTAATTGTGGTAAAACATTCTTATGTGAAGTTTGTACTTACTGCTCAGAAACTGTATGTAGCATCAGTATTTCCATTGTTATTTTTGTGTTGCCAAATATGAATTGTGTGCTGTTTAATGCACTGCTTTTACATTTATTTTTCCTCCCGTCGTACATTCCAGTCACCACCTGGTAGAACAATATAGTCAAGCTGGATTTTTTTTAATGAACAATAGCTGTTGAACAGTTTTCTTCCCACCAGTCTGCTCATTGATTTCCATTAGATTTATGAATGTGGAAGAGATCGTTCGAAAACATTTTGTTACTGTTCCTCTGGGCTCGAAATTTAATGTTGGGGTTTTGATGGGAGATGGGAGGAGGGAAGGGAGGGTTTTCATCTTACTGGTGTAAATGTGCGAATGTAGTGGTGCCTCTTGTCACTGTTTAGGGGTCAAAGCTAAGTTGCCCTCTCTGGTGCATATTGGAGTTAGGAAGGGACCACTCACCCAGCTCGTGTTTCACTGAACCCCTGGAAAACAGTACTGTGCACATAATAAAGATTTTACACATGAAAAAAAATTTGTGATTTCTTCATTTATAATTTTATCCCAGTTTATTAGCTTCACATTAAATCTATTTCTGTTCTGCAATTCACCATAATGACAGTTAGTTCCTCAAACCTGTGTTAGTTAGACCATAGACAGACAGATAGATAGATAGATACTCTTTGCTCTTCTGATAAATAATTGGTAGTTCCTTCATATGGCTGGACAATGCATATACTAATAAGTACTAAAAAGTAATAATTACACATGAGTTTAGCATCACTTCCTTAGTAACTAAGCTAATTTTGTTTAGCCTATTGTAAAGTGTTACCAAAAAAATAGGAAAAATGTACTACACGCCTTTTTACTCACATGGTTACCTCCACAAACAAGCTGAACATATTTGTGACTTTTAATGTTCTCTTAAACCACATCTCGATGATTCACCAACACAGGAAGTGACAGTTGCAATTTCCACAAGACGAGCATGTCTGTTACCACACAGAATAAAAATGCTCAGAGTCCAAGCTTCACATAAGGAAATGATGATAGATGATGCACCAAAAGTGGTGACACACATCCATCATCACACTGCCTGAGTGGGGATTTTGACTTGCTGCTTTTTTTTCTCATCCATACATCTAATCTGCATAATATTGTCCATGTATGACTGCTTTTCTTCCAGTGTGGTTAACTCAGTCCCCTGAAATCCACGAGTTGCTGCATTGTACTCACATGACAGCTGTAAATCTAACTCAGAGACACGACCAACAGTTGACAACAGCGATAAACGTTCTAGCACTTTACTAAGCTGCGTACTTCCTGCTATTTAGATATAGAAATGATCAGGATATGTAGAAACCACACTCTGCACAGAGGAACCTGAGCTCTTGTCGGCTTTTCATATTTCAGGTAAGGAAAGATTCTGCCAGTAAATCTATATGTTATTAAATCTAGAAGCTGTAACAGTTATGTCTTGAAAGTAAAGGGGGAAAGATCTGCTGATATGGCTAATGTGAGATTAGATTGTGTTTTTTATAAGAGGTGTCACAATATATAAGTAGCATAGTGCTTTTTAAAAATAATCTGTGAGCATTTCCTGTTTCCTTTTGCGGCAGAGCAATAGCCAGCATGTCAGAACTGCGAAGATTTTCTTCTAGGACAGTTGAAATGAGCTGAACTGAACTGAAGTTAAATCGTATACATCCTTTTACTTGACCAGAAACAAGGTAAGATGATGCCAGGTGTCTAAGTGGATATTTCTAACTTTAGTATCCACTCTTCCTTTCTCCCTTTAAGTTCTTTTCTTTTAAACGTTTACAACTTTGCAGGAACTGAGAAATTTCTTATTTTGTTTATAATATTAAGTTTTTATCAAGCAGTCAATAGATTTCTGGAAAGTATTAAGAGGAACAAGTGCAGTAGCTCTGTTTTATTTAACAAAATGAAGTAAAGGATGTGGCAAAGGCGCATGATTGTTTCATCATGAACGTTGTAGTGACAAACACATGACCAAGAATATCTTCTGTTTTTAATACTGTTTTTAACTAACATTTTAAGCTACATTCAGTAAACATAAACATTTTATTTTCATTTCAGAGCTTTTAATCAACAATGATGCTCTGCAATATGAAGATATGTGTGCCTTTGCTATGGGGACTGTGTGTTGTGTTTTCTGTGGAATCGATGACAACTTCCAGACAAGAAACCAGCCTTGAAAAAGCTGTTAAATTAAACAGCACGGCCAGCCCCACCACTGCACACGTAATGGAGCCACAATCTGCAACTGTGAATCCAACAAACAGATATGCAGAAGTTAACGCCGCTGCACCAGCACAGACAACTCTTTTACCCACAGTAGCAACTGAAACAAATGAGAATAGCAAAACAAACAACTCAGACCTCAGCGTGGATGATTTGGTTACCATGAGAACAGCAGCAGGAGATACCAACAGATCCAAAAGTCTTGATTTAACAGCAGAGACCACAGCTAAGAATGAAGCAAAGCCTTTTCTTGCAGTGACCACAGCTGCAAGTGAAGCTGAACATTCTCCTGCAGTGACCACAGCTGCAAGTGAAGCTGAACATTCCCCTGCAGTGACCACAGCTGCAAGTGAAGCTGAACATTCCCCTGCAGTGACCACAGCTGCAAGTGAAGCTGAACATTC
>JBAMHX010000021.1:12913051-12929774 GCA_037177515.1 Pseudomugil tenellus
GGCCCTTCTCCCACACTGGACTGGGTTTCATATTCACTTCCTTTCCTGTAAAAACAAAATACTTCTCTGTATTCATATTAGGCCCTTGAAGTCTTTTTCTTTTTTTCATGCAACTGAAATGGACAGCTATGATTATCAACAGATCTGAGCCAAATGTAAACCTGGTGGATGCAGGACCTCATCCCATGCTCCTGTTGACCATATAAAGCTAGATTTGTCTGGAGCAATCACATACATAGCAGACTCGTGCATCGTCACACTCCCTCCCTAATGTGGTCATGCGACATGTGAGCTTAATTGTTTGTCTCTAGATAAATAATGCCTCATTGTTTGTAACGATTCTGCTTCTTTTGAGCATTTTGTCCTCACAGGAAACATTAACCTTGTGTTAATAGGTCACCAAGCTGTCAATTAGATGTTTGATCTTATTAAATTGTTATGATAAAGAGCCGGTATGTAAAGCTTGTATAGTATTTATGTAATGGTGTATGGGTCTTCCACATCCTGTTAACCACACAGGAGAGGGGAGAGGAGGCCCCTGCCCCCACAACACTTTATAAACTCCTACCTAACAAGAACAATCTGTGTGCAGGCCAGAAAGCCCAGACACTTTTGGGGGAAACTGGAGGGGGAGGAGAACAGTGGAAAGGCAGAAGGAGGGATCTGTACTCATGGTTAATGACATCTTTCTTACACTATGCAGACAAACCTCCACAGTGAAACCTGAAACTGCAGAAGTGGTGTTCACCAAACTGTTGCATGCTCTTTTTGCTCAGCTCCCTGTAAGATCACTTCTAAACTGGTTTCACTTAACCTCCATCAGAGGGGATTTCAACGGAGGCGCTTCTGCTACACCGTATGGTGAGTAAAATGTGTTATTTCACCTGGTTTTTGTTCTAAATTTAGTTACTCCGCAATGTACACTGTGACACCGGAGCACCTCGACATCCTGTCACCCCTGATATGATTACAGCATCATGACGCCCACTGAGGATCAGTGGGCGTCAGATCCACGAATTGAGAACATGATTATTAAACTTTGGGTTAATAGTTTATCTGCTTTAGTTATAAGAGCCAACAACTGAAAATAGGTCATTTTTTATTTCAATTATTTCAACACTTCTAAAAAATCTACTATTTGTGTTCTTTGTGTGTATGTGATCGCCTCATGTCCATATGTTTCAGTCTGGCTGCAGACGTGTGGTTGCAATCTGGGGTGATTCATTTGGAAAAAGAAAAAGAGAAAATCCCACCCCCTTTTTTAGTCCAGCTGAATTTCATGTGGGCCAGCTTGCACACAGATGCACCAGAACGGGGATAAAAGTGTGGCAGCCGCTGCCAGTTAACACACTGAGGAGGAAGCAGTTTGCATGATTCAAGTTTCAAAAACACACACATATATGCCAGAGTTGAAACAGAGTTTAGAGGGTTAGTCCACCTTAGTTCCAAAAAACATTGTGAAATATTGTACTTTTTGTTAAACCTGTGAAACATTGGCTTTTCTTGCTTTTGTTTCTGAAATATTGTGATCCATTTGATTCATACTAAACATGTAACACATTACATTTAGAAACTGCATGTATATTGTTGAGCTGCTGGCATTATATGTCAGAGAGGAATAACAATATACTTCGTTTTCAAAGCTGGACTCAGTTCTCAGATGCTTCCAGATTGTACAAAAAGAACTGCTATAAAGTGGGAAATATCCTGTTTTAACACATGTTGCTGACATTAAATTTATTAATCACTAAATGTATGTTTATTTTTTTCACACTTCACTAAATCTCAGATTAAGTGACTGTGCAGTGTCAAAGTCATTTAATGGGAATTCTGGGTCTTTCCTGTTAAATGGGTTCAAGTAAATAATCATGAATAATTTTTCTTTCAACCAATAAGCACTGCAATGAAATATTCCATTTTAAAAACCTCTAAAATGTGGTTTAAATAATTTTCCATCATCCATTTGTTTTTCATTCATATTTACACGATGCTTACTTTTTAAAGAAATGTCTAAATATATATATATTTCATTGTGATTTATAATAAACACCTTTGTATGGTCAAAATGTCTCCGAGTAAGGTAAAAAACAATCTACCTAAAGACCTGCTTTGTTTTTAGTTCAACATTTCTAAATTTTTAAGAAAAGCAGATGCTGTTTCACTCAAATGTGCACAAAAACATGAACAGTCTTCCCATATGGAACTCGCATCAAGTGGGTTGTTTTGTTGTTTTTTTCAGATACTGAGAGGAAAAGATGTTCCCTGTGGCCCTTCATCAGATCAGTCTGTGCGTGGTGGTTTGCGTTACCAGCAGCTTGGCCACACCACTACCTTTTTACAGCTCTCTCGAGGGAAGTACGGATGAGGAAGAACGCAGTTACATTAATTCCTCTGTGTCCACCAGCATCCTCTTCACTGAGTATCACCCCACACCAGCTGACCCAGTTCAACAAGAAACAGACTTCCTGAAGCAGCTTGTCAGCTTTCTTGATGAGAACATGCTCCTCATCCTTGTTGCAACAACTCTCCTCCTGCTTGTTTTCCTTATTGTTTGTGGAGCAATTTTAATAAGCCGCAAGCGTAAAGTCAATGCCTACTACCCTTCGTCTTTCCCCTCCAAAATGTACGTGGACCACCAAGACAAAACTGGAGGTGCTAAACCCTTTAATGAAGTGCAAGAAAAAGCTGCTTCTGGGCAGCAAAGTGAGCCGGTGGACTCCCACATGCAGCTCCAGGCTGACATCAAGAGAGCTGCCAAGAGCCTGCGCACGCCAAATAAATGTGTTGATCCTGCAGAGGCAAGTCATTCCTGTCAGAGAGCTGCAGATCCCAGTCCTGAGGACAGCTTTAAAGCAGATGGCAGCATCCTGGACCAGCAGCTACAGAGTCTCCCTGAGGAGAACGGGCAGTGTGAGCTTTCGGACAGGGAAGAAGTAAAAGCAGCTAGTTTAGCACCAGAACCTCCACAGCAGCTGAATACAAGGGAGGACTCAGGAGAGCCTCAAACTGCCAGGAGTCTCCGGCCCTCCTCTTTGCACATTCATAATGATTCTGCAACACTTCAGCTTATTGCAGGGGAGAAAACTGCTTTCTAGCGACTGAACACTGAATGCCTTGATATAAAAAATGAGAGATTTGTCAATCTGAACCTCAAAGTTTTCTGAGTTTATTTTGGCAAATATTGATATGCTCCATCTAAAGATGTTTTTTGCTACATCTTATGTCATTCGAAGTAGATAACCCAGTTACAGCTTTTCAGCCCTGATAAATTATGCAATTTAATAAGTATTTGATAATGCGCATTTTATCTTTTCCCCTTTCTTGGCCAGGATATCATCATATTTGTTTGCAATATTTGTAATTATCTTAATTACTTTTAAATAAACACTAAGTATTGATTTGAAATATTTTAGTGAATGTACGATTTGAACAAGTTCTATTTGTTTTTCACAGTAAAAAGATTGCCTGCATATGTGCTATACGTGTATAACAGTCAAATTAGGAGGTGGGTGACAGGTTTTATGACAATTTGATCTCGATAAACTGTTTTTACATTTATAATATGTAGCTGACTCAAAACATGAAGTATTCAACCGGAAGTTTTCCTATAAAGAAAACCTCAAAAACTCTGAAACATGTCTTAGTAATGAAAATGACTGAAAAAGTACGATCCAGAATATTTTATTGCAGACCTTCAATGAAGCATTTATAAATATTACCAATTATACGTAATGCTATTGGATCCCCTTTTTCACTGAAGCCACTTTGTTTCATATCAATCGGCCGGTTCTTTCATAGTGACAACACACAGCTTTTAACTTTGATCATCACCATACTTGTCTAAAAAAAAACACCTTTCCTGAACATATCTCAAAAAACATAAGGCTCAGCTTTGTACAAACTCCTGTGCTCACATTGTGCGTTTACGTGACAGGCTAAAAGATACAGTAGGCGGGGTTATAGGACCACAGACTAATACAGAGAGCCTGATGGAACTCCGCTACATAGGGTTGACCAAGGTGTCATCATAACTGCTGGACAGTGTACTCGTGATGCTGGATACTGCCACTTCTCTTCTTGGCAACGGGAAGCAGACGCTATCCAGTTCAAAGAAAGAGGGCTCCATTTAATTACTGGCCCGAACTGCCTCCTGCTGGCTGTCATCCTGCTTGAGGCGATAATCAGCAAGGGCTGCTTTGATGGCATCCTCTGCAAGCACTAGAAAGCAACAATTATTTGTTAATTTTGCAAACTGTTGAAGAACATTTTTATGATTAAAGTAAATAAACAAAACCTTACTTGAGCAGTGGAGCTTAACAGGCGGAAGACTGAGCTCTTTAGCAATGTCCGTGTTCTTTATTTTCAAAGCTTCATCCAACTGAAAAGACAAGCAGATTAAATAAAAACTTACCTGCCAACAAGAAGTGCACAGAGATCATGTCAGAGAAGAAAAGCACACCATCCTCTATTCCAAAAGGAAGAGAAAAACTTACAGATTTTCCTTTCACCCACTCAGTTGCCAGAGAGCTGGAGGCGATGGCAGAGCCGCAGCCAAAGGTTTTGAACTTGGCATCCACAATCTTTCCTTGGTCATCGACCTCGATCTGCAAATTTTTTTACTTTTATTCCAATTTCACAAGGTGAAAGTAACTCATACATCACTGTAAACTAAAATTACACTTAAAATTTATATATTAAACTAGTGGAAATAAAAGAAGTCACTGTCACTATTCAGATAAATTTTACGCAATATACCTTTCCTTGAATAAATAAACCACACAATACCTACACAATAGCCTTTGTTTTGTTGATATGCATTCATAAATATGGGCTGATAGTTTAAAGGTACTAAAAGAAATCTGCAATCCACAATAAGTCACTAGCTTACCTGAAGTTTCATTACATCTCCGCAGGCTGGAGCACCCACCAAGCCAGTCCCAACATTTTTGGAGGTTTTGTCCAATGAACCTACATTTCTTGGGTTCTCATAATGATCCACCACCTTCAGACAAATGAGATGTAAGAAAAAATGCAATTTTGTTGCTTCTTCATAACATCTAAGTAAATGAGAGGAAGCTGGATGATAAAGTTGTTACAGCATAGCACATTGCACATAAAAATGCTGAAAATGTCCACTTTTTCCCATTTTGCCTCTTTTCACAACCACAACTCCCTTCTCTTGTGTAAGAGACTGAAATACACAAGCTCAGGCAGGATACTATGTCCACTGAACAAATGTCTTTGTCTTGCCTTGCTCCACTTTCTGCTGAGTCATTGTAAACAAGATTACCAAGGCACAAAGGGCATATACATGCAAGATTAAATTAAACATAAGACAAGTAAAATAAACTATTCAAAAAGAGTTACAAAACATGCAAAATAAGTAATTTTTCTATCAACAACAGCCAAAGTACTGATGTTTGTCAAATAGGTAGTCAAACATGAAACAAGGTTTATCATCTGATGGTTAGACAAGCTTTAAGACAAAAAGACTAAGGTTTACACAATCAGGGCCACATAAACAAAGATAGCACACAACTTTTAAGATTACATCTTTGATTTTGACAATTACTAATCTACTTTTTTTGTTTAATCGCTAAAAAAAGCTATAAAATCACTGTTAAGCTACCTTAAACATAAATTATATGAAGAAGCTACAGCTCAGGTATTAGGAGCTTTTACCTGTTTCTGGAACATTGTACTCCAACATAATCACTTAAAGCACATTAATCGGATGTAATTTAAGAATTAAAACTGTGGACAGCTGGAAGAAAGATTAGTGGCTTATTCTAGTCTTCAGCTTCTTAAACTGCTATAGTGAAACATGCCTGATAAATATTCTTGATATATTTCCCAGTGTTTGATAACAGATCATGTATCTCTCCATCACTCATCCCTGTATGTGGTAACCTTGAGAAGTCTGACTGATGTAACCTCGGGCTTTTGTCGACCCAAACGAATGTAAGCTATTTTTATGAGGTTATCCTCAGGTTAAGGACAGTTAACCACCTTCATCTAATTTCCCAAATAAGCAGACACATTTTTTGCTAAAAGAGCTTGCATTAAACTCGTGTAGCTACTCAAACTTAATTTCAATGTATACACATTAGCAAAGAAGCAAATACATCACACATGGCCTCAAATAAAAAACCTGACATAATTTTAACAGACATAATATTTTACCTTCTGGTGGTAACAACACTGAGTGATAAACTCAGGAGCTGAGAGCCTCCTGGTCAGCAAAGCCAGAGGACTGAGACATTTCTTCGCTACAGTGCCCGCCATGTTGACCTAATGGCGCAGTTTGAAAGAGCAGCTGAGCCTGGAGCTGACGTAACGTAACAGGGAGGAGCCAAACTAACCCGCTCTACGCATGCTCAGTTTGTGTAAATTAATCGTAGATGAAAAAAGAATAAGTAGGCTGCCAAGTTCATTATAAGTGCAGATTAAAAGGTTTAATGCAAATAGGAACGGTACCAAGCATAATGCTGCTTTGTGTCTGGAAATGTGTAGACACGTTCAGTTGATATGATTTATTGATGATGTATTAAATATAATGTCCATTCATTGTCATGACTGAATTGGGTAATTGCTCATTGGCTACTTTTTATTATTGTACATTAAGAAGTTTTTTTTTAATTGAACAATATTATATGCAAATGAATGATAGATTTCTTAGACTATTTTGTCTGCACTGTTGCTCAGAAGTGTCTGGCCGCAGTCACGTTGTTGATCTGATCAGCTGTTTTTCGTTGCAGCTCCCCAGGCAAGGCAAACCAAAGTAATGCTAAAGTCATAGGAGAATAGAAACACTCAAAGACGAATTAAAGAGGAAGTCCGAATTGAAATTTTAAAAAAAAGAGTAAAAAAAAAAAACAGCAGAAATAATTAATAGTTTGTTCTTTCACACATACCATCAGTTGGGGAGGCAAACCTGCCGGATCAGTCATTCATCATCAGCTGCTATTCGGTGGATCAGATCCACTGGGAGACATCGCTTCTGGGAAGAGTGCTGACTAAATAGTCTAAGAAATCTATAAAGCATTTTAATGTTAACCCATTATCGATGATAAATTAATACATTAATTTTCAGTAATAAAAAGTAGCCCATAATAAGAAGGTACATAATTCAATCATTAATAGATGGACATTGAGACGTAGCCTATTTAATACATCATGAATAAATCATGTCAACAGGACTTGTCTAAAACATAAGTAGACATTAGTATTACTTAGTATTACTTTTTTGTTAAAGTGATAAATCATGTTCTCACACTCACACAATCAGTCTATTTCATTCCTGAAAAAAAGATGCAGCTATTCAAGAACCACAAACGCCAGGATGTTACCATGGTAACACACTGAAATTGAAATGCAACACAGGCTAAGAGATATAGTGTGTATTATTCACAGGTATGTGGTGAAGACTGCACTTGCTTTCTACCAAATAATATTTTTTTATAATATGTTAAACATGTTTTAATGGAAATAGTTGTTTAGTTAAATTCAGGCAAGTTAATGCTTATAATACTGTATTTTATCTAAGTTACGTGGGTATCTAAATAGTTATTTCAAAATAATCAGAAAATTATACAAAATGAGTATTTGTCATTTAAGGGTGAAAAACGTCAAGGGGATATTTTAATTAAAAATTTGCAACACCGGACGAACAATTGTTCTACCATTTGCATTGGAAACATTTGTTGATTTGGTAGATTTCCTTATTTTGTAAGAAATAGCGTTGTCAGCATTTTTGTGCTGCATAAAAACAACATGTGACTTAGGAGGAAGACCTTCGTACTGATTTGTTTTTTTTAAGTTTTTGCATTACATTGTGAAGAACTACATGTTGTTTTTAGATGCATAACAGGAAACAACCACTTGCCTTAAGGGGTAATGAATATTGACCTTAGAGTAATGTAAATTGAAATGTCAAATGAAAGACAGAATAGACTGATCATCTAAATATTTGGTTGTTTTTATTTGGAAATAATAAGAAGAAATTTTAGAGTGTAACTTGAAAAATGTCTTGAAACTTAAAATATGAAAAAATATTTTGTCAATATATTAATTTCCAACAGAGCAAAAACAGCTTGTTGTAATTATTTGAATTTCATGAAGGTTTTCATACAAAGTGATGTTCTAATGGTAAGAGTTTACTTGATGATTAACTTAAAAAGAAAACTATCCCGGGATTTCCCACTGAGGAAGATCACAACTCGTTTATTCATTTTCTACACAACTTAATCCAGTTCAGAACTGCAGGGAAGTTGGAGACTGTTCCAGCAATTAGCAGACCAGAGGCAAATATCAAAACTTTGTATTAAAAATCTTTTTTAAAACACTGTTTTTGTAAACACCGTCCTTCCAGTTTTGAAGGTATATGAGATATTTTTAAGCAACATGACCAACTCTTGCCTCTCTTATGTAATCCATTTTGAAATTTCAAACCCACCCTAAAGAAAATAAGCTAATTTCCCTGAAATCCTTTTAACCTTTATGACTAAGTTTAACACGGATGTCACTTTTCTCAGTGTCACTGCCCAGGAAACAGAAGTGAGAAGTTGTATTCAGCAGCTGTAGACTGAGGAAGGTGGTAGTTTAGCTGCTTTCGCATTTTGACCCAACGTAAGTATTTATAACTATTTTTACCCTATGATGTCAGCTCAAATTTAGTTATTTAAATTCTTGTTAACTTTTAACCTGTATGTGACGGTGTTTGTTAAGAAAATCATGTTTCATATTTCAGGAAAACTGACCATGGATGTGGATTATATTGAGTATACTGATTACACTGCAGACAACCAGACAGTGAACACCACAATTAATGAAGAAGTGTGGACTTTTAGTACATCTACGTCTTCTCTTACTTATGTTCTGGTGGCGGTAAACATTTTCATATCCATTGTTGGGCTTGGAGGAAACTCATTAGTGATTTGGATCTGCGGATGGAAAATGAAAACTACTGTTGTCACCACCTGGTACATGAGTCTGGCCATTTCAGACTTTTTATTCTGTGCCTTATTGCCCTTAGAAGTATTCTACATGATAACATCCCACTGGCCTTTTGGAAAGGTTTTGTGCAAGCTCAGCTCTTCCGCCCTATTTCTCAACATGTACAGCAATGTGTTTCTTTTGGTTCTGATCAGCGTTGATCGCTGTCTTATGATTTTGTTTCCTGTGTGGGCACACAACCACCGGACAGTTAAGAAAGCATTCGGCGTGGTCGCTTTAATGTGGCTCTTCTCTGCACTTTTGACGTTGCCCTCACTGATCTTCAGACAAACCCTAGCCCATGGCTCAATCACTAAGTGCTACACAGAGTACATGGGCCCTTCCAGACACAGGGCAGTGGTAATGAGTCGATTCATATGTGGGTTCTTCATTCCCTCCCTGATTACTGTATTCTGCTGTGTGGTGCTTAGTCTAAAGCTGAAAAATTTGAACATTAAGTCAAGAAAACCATACAAAATCATACTGGCTCTCATTCTGTCTTTTTTCTTCTGCTGGGTTCCCTATCATACTTTTGTTCTACTAGAGCTGGATCATAGGAACCACAGGCCAGAAGTACTTCGAATTGGGCTCAAGGCTGGAACCACCCTGGCTTCAGTTAACAGCCTCATATCCCCCATTCTCTATGTGTTTATTGGGAATGACTTCAAACAAATGCTAAGGAGGTCTTTGACATTAAGGATTGAGGATGCAATGGCAGAAGATTTACGCACAGGTGGTTTCAGTCACTCAAGGTGTAGGTCAATGGAAATTGTAAAAAAATAACCCGATACTTTAAGCACGTATGCCAATAAGTATTTAATTATCTGTATATAAAGAGTAGCTACTGTAAATTTGAATGATTGTGATGTATTGTTCATGTATTGTAGAGTTCATGACAAAACAACAAGCTATTGTGGCATTACTGTAATTTTATAAATAAGGTTCTTTCTTATGTGTGAATCATTTTGTGTTTGTCATCCACTTGTTTCCTGGAAACGTCTCCAAGTGAGGTTAGTGTTTTGTGGAGAAATTAATTTCTAATAAACTGATTGGGTTCATTTGAACCAAAAACAAACATTGACACTCTGTGTTCTCTATTACATTAATGTATATAAAAAGGTAATTATTAATATCTTACTTGAAAGAGAGAGCCAAATCCACAAGTCTAAGAAGAACTTATTACATAGTAATGAACACCTCAAACACCAAACCAATGCTGAAACTTACACCTGGTTCAACACAACCAAGGGGGAACTCTGTTTTGGTGCCATCTCCCACAGTCACATGCCAACATGAAACCAGAAATACAAGCTGATCTTAACATAAACATTTGAAAAAGTAACTTTATGAAAACACCTGACTTTATAGATATATTTGTATATGTCTTTATTTCTATGACCATTCCTATTAACACATGAATATCTATGATCCTTTGCAGCTATATTAGCTCAGAAAGCTACAAAATAAAACATTGACATTAACTGCATTTTTTTTCTTACAAATAGCTTCAGTATCCAACTCACTCTCTCCCTTCAGCAATCATTTTCCATAAACTAGTTTATCTGAAGATAGGTATAACTCATTAGACTAATATGAATCATATAATGAATGTTTTATTTGAATAATATTGGCTATTGATTAATTGTACTGAACTAAATTATGTCTGCAAAAGTGCCCTAAATCACTGGAGGATTGGGGCTATACAAAATAAAAACCATTAAAATATTAATTGAACTGGATATGATTATAACGCAATGCTGCTCTTTTTTCTGTTTTCATAAAAGAATTAAAGACTTTAATAAAAAAAAAGAGACATGTTTTAATCATTTCTATGCATGTAAGTAGAAAGAATAATATCTTTTTCAAATATGACGTTAGATAATTACATAACAGGCTAATGTGTAAAACTTATTATATTTTTTTGTTAAATAACTTAGCTGATAATAAAGCGTTTCAATTAATAAATCAACAAAAATCTAATTAAATTTATTCAGTAAATACCACGCCCCCTCGCACCGTGACCGCCCTTCTCCTCCAACGTCAGGAACTACTTCCGGTTTGTAGCTCTTTGGATGTGATGCAACTTGCTGTAAGGATGTTTTCTAAACTTTTCACAACGTTATAACAAACAGTTGTCATTTAGTTATCTTATATACTCTACTTTGGATCGGAGCGTTAGTGATAACAGTATATTTAACTTCCTGTTCTGTTTATCCGTTAGATGGTAAAATCTTCTGCGCTTGCTAACGTTAGTTAGCATCACAGACTGTTAGCATAGATTCTTTATCAGGATGGACGCCAGTTAACATCAAGATTTGTTTGAGCTCTCTCGTTTATTTCCGTTTCTTTTTTTAGTCACCAGTCTTGTCCACTGGACCTTCTTATGTGTGCGTTTTGATGCGCTGGGTGCCTCCGGAGTCACCCCAACCCTTTTCTCCTGGTTCCCTGATCCAGACAAGCTAAATGGCTGCCGCTGCCCCGTCTGCACCAGCTCCTGGCTCCTCCACAACCGCTGAAAACACAAATCCCGGGTCCAGCAGCTCGACTCAGGCTGAAGGTGGAAACCAGGACAGCACTTTCGAGTGTAACATCTGTTTGGACACGGCCAAAGATGCTGTGATCAGCCTGTGTGGACATCTTTTTTGGTAAGTCCCACATTGCAGTTTCTGTCCTTAGTTGTGTTTTGACATTTGAAAAATGCTCCTATTTTTATGTAATATTGTGTATAAGCATTTTCTCAATCTAACTCCAGTCACTAGTATATGATTAGACTAGTATAAGAATAGTACTAGTACTTTGACTAGTATAAGAATAGACATTAACATAATTGAGTCATTTTACTTTTGCTTTCTTTTTGTTGGTTTTATTTTTATCAAAACAGTACAGTGATTTATCATTTTAACTGGATATGTTACTTATTGTGGCAAAGTGTAGTGTTTTTCCTCCCAAAGCATTACCTACTGTACTGCATATTATCACACTGATAACATTTTTTATTCTCCTTTTCCATTTTTAACTAGTTGGCCTTGTTTGCATCAGGTAAGCAGACTCTTTGTCCTCGTTTCCACTTTATTTAAATGACAATGCCAGTAAATTGTCATGGAGGCTTTATTAATTAGGCTTTAAACCTACTTAACATCCTTTTGTCTCTATGCAGTGGTTGGAGACCCGACCAAACAGACAAGTATGTCCAGTGTGTAAAGCTGGCATCAGCAGAGACAAAGTAATCCCCTTATATGGGAGGGGAAGCACAGGTCAACAGGATCCCAGGTGGGTATTTATATGTATTAACACATATTTAGTTAACTTCATGTGTTGTGGAGTAACAATTTATAATCTGAATAAGAAAAAAAACGTAATTAATATTTTTTGGTTTAGGATTTAACACGAGAGGCTTCCATAACGTAAATGATCAAATTGTGAATCTGTGTAGTGATTTTTACCTAATTGTTTTAAAGAGAAAGGACACCCCCTCGGCCACAAGGACAAAGACCTGAGCCAGAAAACCGTGGTGTAAGTACTTAACAAGCCATATAATCGAGAAGTTGTTGTCACATTACCTGTTGGGTAGCATTGTACACTCATGATGTAAGCATTGCATGTAATGATGTAACAGCTGCTGTACAAACCAGGGCTCGGTGCCCAATAACAAAAAGGGATGTCCTACTGGGATCCATTAGACGTTACCACCTGAGCTGGTGCTTCTTCTCAGGAGGATTAACACAAATTTTACTGCTTGTTGGGTCATACCTCACTTTCACTGTTTACTGCTGATTTTGCAAAGATGGCTACACATTGTCTCACTTTTCATTTTAAAACATCTTGCAGGGGTTTCAGGGATTTGGCTTTGGAGATGGCGGTTTCCAGATGTCATTTGGAATTGGTGCCTTTCCATTTGGTATTTTTGCTACAGCTTTTAATATTAATGATGGACGACCTCCTCCAGGTAGGACATTTCACCTTGTATTTTTTTTTCTTTGTGTCCTTTAGAAACAATACATCATTTAACCTCTGTTAAATTATTGCCCAAACAGCAGCTCCTGGAACGCCACAGCACACGGATGAGCAGTTTCTGTCTCGACTCTTCCTATTTGTCGCTCTGGTGATCATGTTTTGGCTGCTGATTGCATAGGTGACAGGAAGGAGACTGCACTGCCCAAAGTTTGGACAGAGGTGAGGCATTAAAGGTGTCACTTTTAGTGACAAACTACTTTTTTTAAACCACTTTTTTTTTCTTTCACAGTCATCTACCATTTAAATGAAGTGGGTATTCCAAGATACAGAGATCTGTACTGAGCCATCACGGTGAATCAAGACATAAAGTTCCTGCTGCTTCATGCCACACGGAGGCATGTGTCAAAATACAAGTACTTTTCCCAATCTAACATAAAACAAAATTCGAGCAAAACCAATGTAACAAAGCAACTGGGTCATTAAAAAGTAAACTTCTCCCATTGTGGATGTTTGAAAAACTGACAAATTGTCCGATTTTTTACTACCTATCAACTGAGCAGTGCGCTTTATCAAGTGAAACCTTTAGTGTACCTTTAATGAACTACTGTAAATGGGGAGTGAACCAACATCCTGTTTACAAATGAAGACTCCAACAGGAATCATCGAAATGACAGACGTCACTTTATTTTAAATTGAGTTGTTTCTTTTGCATGTTAAATTGATTAAAACTTAATTTAAAGCAGTGTTCCTCTCCAAATGTATAATTCTTTATCTTGCTCCATTTTCTGTACATCACTATTAAATGTAAAATACTGTAGATTACAGAGTTCAATTCAAGACTGGTTGGACATGAAACAGCTTTTGTAAATGTAAATTTCCTATTAAATAAATCAAGTTATTAATACTTGTCTGCTTTATATTTGTAAAAATCTTACATTACTAATGCAAAAGTCTTGTCTAATAAATACACAACTCAAGACCAAATCATAACCCTAAAGGAAAAACTGTTTAACTTGTCTGCTTTGTATTAGAAGAGAAAAATAGAGTTGTTACTTTGTGGAAGAGGATTTTATAAAAAGTACAAAAGATCGATATGGATTAATCCTGTGCTTCTGACTCCATCCTTCTGACTCCATCTTGTAACTCTGCCTGTGTAATGTTGAATTCTGCCTCATACATAATCTGCTGGATCTTCATTTTTGTCTCGCACCTTTTTTGTGGTGCAAGTCTCTTCAGAGCTGGAACGAAGCTCAGCAGAAACAGTTCATCTTCATCACGTATCCTGGAGGGACATGAGGCACCGTTTTCCTTGACGAGCCATTTTGATGGGGATTGTGTATTCTGAGAAGAAGGCGGTGACTGCGACTCTGAAGCTGGTTTCCGTTTACGCCCCGTGTTACTGCTGGGCGTTATCTGTGGGACTGGTGGCATCTTGGCTACGGCGGCCACTTGTGTGTCCTGAGGCGGTGCAGGTATCTGTGTTAGGAAGGCGCCCTGAGGCTTGGATTCAGGTGGAGTCATGGGGACTTTTGTGATATGTGGAGATTTGACGGACTCTGAAAAAGAGGTTTCTCCCTCTGTGCTGCCAGATTCATTGTCAGGATTGTCCTGGTCGTCGTCATTGTTCCCACAGATATCTGCCACGCTGCCTCTAGATCCAGTGAAGGGGGCAATAAAGTTCATAAGTTGTCTGTATTTCCATTTACTTTGTATAATTTCTCCCTGCTTCTTGCTTTTGATCTCCATTCGGACTTCTTTCAGGTACCTGTCTCTCAAGTTTTTCCATTTTCTTTTGCACTCCTCGGCTTTAAGAGAAGAAATGTGCGGTAAGAATGATGATATCTCAGAATAATAATCCACACAATGTAAACACAGATGAAGCAGCATGTAACAAGGACACACAGATTATGTATTTATCATAAAAAAATATTTCCTGAGATTTTGCACAACTCCACAGACAAATCCCAGTAGTGCAAACTGGTAAAAGGCCTTAGAAAAGTAACACTGTGGGCCATGCAAAATTTATTCCAATTGCACTTTGCTGAGACATAAAATTAAATTTAACTTGCTTTAATGTAAGTTAAATCCATGCAACAGTTAAGTATCTGTATCAGGGAAGTGTAGTAATTGTATGTCCACCGAGGTGGCTGTCTGTTAGCAACCACCTCTATGGATAGATTTTGTTGACATTTTCAAGAATGGGGGGGAAAAAAACAAATGATGAGAGACTGGAGATTATCTGGATCGCTGCCTGTAACCAGAACGTTTTTAACAGATTGCTTACTGTAGGAAGATGGGGATCATTTTGACAAGTAACTGAAAATAGGCTCATAATCATTGTAAAAGTAGAAAAAAATACAGTGGATTGATGGAAATCTATGCTCTCCAGGTGCTTCTATTATCTGCATTTTACAGAAATAACTGAATCAATTATGTAAATTCATAATGCAAGATGTGTTATGTATGTATGATCATCTGCAACGTGTAAAAGAACACATTATATTACAAAACATGCAACATATCTGCATAGTTTAGAAATTAAGTTAAAACTGCAGAAATTCCTACAATGTTTTAGCACCTGTTCCCCAATTGCACAAGGGAATATTTCAGAAAACAGAATATTTCACAAAACAAAATAACATTCAGAAACAAATGTATGGTTTTCTTCAATGTCGTTTTCTTTTCATGGTTCAACTGTTATCTTTGTTTTTCAGAGATTATTTTTCCAATTATACAAAATACTTTATTATGTCATATTTATTTAAAATTTTGGTGCTTGATTTGAAAAGGCTATTTAGCTACTAAGAATTAAATCGCCTCTTTTAACCATTTATTCTTATTTAACTCCTGCAGTGCCATTCGTACTTTTTCCATTAGGTTGTGCCCCTGGTTATATTTTATACAGGGGACGGGGCTCCGTCCTCGCGCTCTGGGATCACGTTTTATCCAGCACGCCGCCGCGTCGCCGCTACAGCGACACACAATAAAGAACTCCGGGCGCTAACGGAATGAGCCCGAAAATTATTTTGCGACTGCGTGTTGCTGAGGGGGTTGCGATACCGGTTTCTGCCGTGCGGTATTCGAAACGCGGCTAGCAGCGCAGAAAAGCGGAACCTTGCCGTTCAGTACAACGCGGCCTACGGCGTGCGAGCAACCGCTACCGCTAATGCGCCGCGCGCGGCTGCATCCCCGCCACAGTGATGAGAAGAAATGACATGTGGGGAAATAAAACATCTTGCAGATTCCCAGTTAGTTGTATGAAACACCATTACATCGCACAAATAATAACTGACTAATTTTTAATTATTCAGACTTATAAGCAAAAAGCTGCTAAGCAATTAATAACTGCCAGCAAAGTTGTGATAAACAAACAAATACTCACATGGGACACCCAAGGCGACACTGATGTTTCTCCACGCATTTGCACGACTTTCCGTGCAACGATAATTCGGTAAAGTGATGTTGAACAGCTCTGGATAATTAAATACAGCCAATATCAACTTATCGTCCATTTCTCCTTGTGTTTTATGCTTCTGTTCTCTTGCGCGGACGCGGAAGCGGCGGTCTTCTCCCGCCTTTTCCGCCCAGCTGCTGGTGTAGCGCGAATTATCGCGAGTGGCGGGCTGCCTGCCGCGCGTGTTGCTCTGCTGTTCAACAGTTGGCATTCAAATCTGTAGACACAAGGGGGCGCAATAACAAAAATATCTATCTATCTATCTATCTATCTATCTATCTATCTATCTATCTATCTATCTATCTATCTATCTATCTATCT
>JBAMHX010000021.1:12929874-12939892 GCA_037177515.1 Pseudomugil tenellus
TATCTATCTATCTATCTATCTATCTATCTATCTATCTATCTATCTATCTATCTATCTATCTATCTATCTATCTTTTACTCTGCAAACATTAAGAACAGCTTTTTATTCTCAGTTTGTCCTTGCGACTGCCAGAAAACACTTGTAGGAGGGGGAAAGGGGGAAGGAGGAGAAAACAACTAAATGAGCAGCAAGACAATTAAACAATAATCCAGATGAATTTCAGTTTATCATTTGAAATATAAAAGCTGTGTTTTATTGTGTTAAAACATTTATAAACGTCATAGAAAGTTGCCTTTAGGGGCCTTTAAGGACAGATTTTGTCTTAACAAACTTGAAAGTGTTCTGTAACTAATCTTTGATTGATTTCAGTAACATGGGGATCAAACTGATTTTGAAAATATAGTTTTTCATGCAGAGTTAGTATGTTTTCCCTGGATGTGTGCATGGACATTTACAGAGCATTCCTGATTCTTCCCACCTTCCAAAGACATCGGTGTTTGATTTACTAGTAATTCTAAACTGAAGGTACAAGAATGACCCTGCATGCATGTCTGTCTCTGTGACCTGTCCAGGGTGTCATTTATATTTTCCACCCACCTGTGCCCAAATACACTACAGCAGTACGACTGCACTTATCTATGATGTCCTCTACTGTTTGATTTAGTGCTTGTGTTGTTCTTATTCTCAGATGTAAGTCACTTTGGAGAAAAGCGTCTGCTAAATGTCTGTAATGTAATGTAATGTAATTTCCATATAACACTGCATCTCAGTTTCTGTGCACTGCAAAAACTAAAATCTAAGTAAGATTAAACATCTCAAATCAAGGACACATATGATTATTGTTTTTAAAATTCAGAATTATTCTTATTTAGTAGGGTTTTTTAAGGTTTTTTGTTTCTTGTTTTACGAATTCTTAACAAGGTTAATGTTCCGTGAAATAAGATAAATTATCTGCCAACAGAACAAGAAAATGTATCTTATTCCAAGGAAAATTAACCTAAATTTTTGTCATTTTTTCTTGCTTTTTTAAGCCACTTTTTGCAGTGTGGAAAAAGAGATTTTTCACCCGTTGCGTTTTTCCAGATGATTGAATGCTTGCAGTCTACCTTCACGTGTGTTTGGAAGAAGCTTCTTGTTTGACTGAAAATCTTTAAAATGATGAGAGCCGAGATGAAAATGATTGAAGACAAGCATGTCATAAAAACATGACTATGTGGAATAAGTAAACATGCCTACATACTGACATTTGTGACAGTTTTTGCTTTCATCCTATAAATAGAGTATCTCTTCTTCATCTTAAGCCAGATTTGTATGTAAAAGTTGGTAAGAAAACATAAAATATGAAATTGTGCAAGGCGTCTTACCCTGCAGGATAATGTTAAAGTGAAAGAAACTCAACAGCACATTCCATAGACTCATTTTCATATCCCATGGGAACATTGTTAGACAAAAACAGAGCAAAAAACAGTGTGTAGATGTTTTCTTTTATTTTATTATTGTTGTTTTTTTTCTTTTTCTTTAACTGATTACAAGCCAGGCCTGTGTTTTCTGAACCACGTGTCACCAGAAAAAATGCAAACAGTAGGACTGCTCCTTTGTGCATCCTTTCCTGGTCACACAGCTGCAAATCTTTATTTTTATCTGTTTTTTATTCTTTTGCCTGAGAGGTGTTGTTGTGCGCTCCACCAGCAGGCAGAGTTTTTACGCACGAATAAATTCTCTGTTAATTTATCAACCGTCAGCGTGTGGGTGTATTTCCAATCTTGTGTCTCCTGTCTGAGTAGCACTGATTTGATTTGTCTCCTTTATTACTCTCATCTTCCTCCCACTGACTTCCTTCTTATGAAGCTCTTTGAAATGTCTCATCCCAACATGTAACCTAAAGGGCATATTAGCGTAGACAACAATAAAACATCAGTAATATTGTGATTGTTGGCTTTTTAATATAGCGTGACCCGAATATTCTGAGTAAAAATTATTTTAAAATGAAAGCGTTTATTGAGAAATGTCCTCAAAAATCCAGTAAAGCAGAGACAGTTTCTGTCACTTTTCTTCTTGTATCAAATACAATAACAACACCAACCTTTATCATTCTAATCCCCAGTAATGAATTTTGAACTGTTTGAACCACAAGGATGTGGTACAATTCCTTCTATTGAAAACCACAATAACGTCAGATAACAATCGCACATGCTGGACAAACTATACATCAACAATCTGGACGGCATTAAACCCAAGAGAAAAGGATGGTGTTTATTGTTATCTTTTTTTCAAAAGCCCTTATAAAGTGGGGGCTTAAGACAGATTGTGGAAATCCATTAATTCCCTGAAAAAAAGGTGTATTGCCTTGTATGAAATCACAGGATTTGCTAGGGGGGATGAATTTAACCTGTAATAGCTTTACCTCAGCTGTGCACATTGTCAGAGAAGTCAAGAAAAAGACTGCAGCACACAGATAAGACACATGACGCATGATTGTGAATACAAACTACATGGATGTCTTTAATTTTACTCCCTACCATGCATCTTATTTCTGAATATAGTATAATTCTGATCATGTTACCACATGCCACTGACTCAGGCAGGATGAGTCACCCATTCATCACTAATAACAGTGTGCGATAAGTACACTGTTACTTTCAGCTTGGTACCAGGTTGTGTGATGTTCTGAACAAATCTACAAATTCATTCAAGATAATTTGTCGATAACAACAAACGGAAAAGTGATATTATGAAATTAATTCAAAGGCTAATCCCCAAATTTATCGCACACAAGTCACAGGCCCCACCGAAAATGTTCATCTTTAAATCCAGGTTTCTAATACCAAGCAATCCCCTTTTCTCTAAAACCTCAACAATAAGGATCTTAGGAGCTCTCCACTTCTCATTTTATGCAGTGAAATCTGATTTTCTTTGGAGAAAGGAATGAGGCAAGATTAACTGAATCTGCCATCCTCCCTAACCTCTTCACAAAACTGCCCAGATTAGCTAGGAATTAAGTTTCAACCGTTTTATGTGTCTGGTCCACAGGGGGATTATAGTTTTACTTCTCTTTTTTCTTTTTTTTTTGGCCTATAAGGGCCTGACTCAGTGTTGTTGAAAGTGTAGAAGGAGAGGAGCAATTGAGGCTGAAATATCTCAAAACTGTTGTGTGTCACTATGCTGTGATCATCACTGCTTTGAGCTTTCTTGGAATTTCTTCAAAGATGGATGGACCGGTCCGGATAGAAAGACAAAAGTTTCCATTCACCATTGAAAGCATTTTGAGCAAGTACCCAAACAGTAGCGGAGATAAACCGTCATGTGGAACAAGAGGACTAAAGGAGGCTCCTGTTGGAGGCCAGGCAGAGTCTGTGCATCATGCTTGTCTTTGTTGCTGCTACTGCTCCCGCTGTGCTGATATATTCCACACTGATTTCATTCACGAAGGTAGGACCAATCTACCACCTATCTTTGCAGAAAACATGCCGTGCATGTAGTGTTCTACTTCCAAAACTTTAAATCCTTCTGTGCAGCCTGTCAGTATGGATGGAGACCATCGATGCTCTCAGAACAGTGCAGGCAGGGAGACATTCACAGGGAGGAGCAGTCGTCTGGTCAAATCCAGAGGCGAACTAGACGTCATCGTACCATTTTCACTGAGGAACAGCTGGATGCATTGGAGGAGCTCTTCCTGCAGAACCAGTACCCAGATGTAAACACAAGAGAAAAACTTGCACAGCGTACTCAATTAAGAGAAGAAAGAGTAGAGGTGAGGTATTTGGCAGACTCAGATTTCTTTTTGATCTTTTTAAAGTTCTTTGTAAAATAAGATAAAGTGAAAAAAAAATATGCCTTTTGAATGAAAAAAAGTACTTGATTGTAAGTTTATTTACACAACAAAGAGACATGCAGGGTGTCATTCAAGGTTAATTACAAGGTTATTACAGCTTACTAACACTGCCTCTTTCCTGGAATTACAGGTGTGGTTTAAAAACAGAAGAGCAAAGTGGCGACGTCAGAAAAGACTCTCATATGTTGCAGGGAATACAGGACATTAAATTTAGAGACTGCAACACTGAATAAGTCAAAAACTTTAAATACCAGAAATGAAACAAACATGAATCTCCTGTTAGTTGTATCAAATGACAGTAGACTGTAGTCCATCTTGAGTGAGTGTATGTAAATAGCATCATTATAAAGAAATACTAACAGTGGAAAAATATGTATATGCATGTGAAAATGGCTTGTTGTGATGTTAACACATTGTAAATAAATTTACTTTGAAAATAAATAGTTGTTGTTATGAATTGTGTCTTTTTTCATAGTACATAGCATAATTACCATCATTTGGATCTACAAGTTGACAGTCACTGAAAACTCTCACACACGATTTTAATCTATTACTTTACAAGAAGATACCAAATAATAATTGTAAATAAAAACATTAGTATAATTGAATGCAGTCCATATTAAAATGAAAAACAGGAGAAAATGCCCCAGAGATATTGTTGTCATGTTTTTTTTTTTTTGTTTGTTTGTTTGTTTTTATTTGGTTTTGGTAAATAAAAAATATGTGGTGTGACTCTTGGGTTTCACAGAAAATTACTTTAGTTACAGTTAGAGGGTGGTTCAGCTATCAGGTTTGACTAAAATTAGCCTTAAATTGAAAACTGGTGGTTTGAAAATACATATTTATTTTTCTATTGACTAGAACTGATAAACACGCAATCCATTTTATGTGCACAAAATAAAATGGATCAAATTCTAATACATTATTTTATTTTACCTATTTATTATTTATCTTTATGTGTTTCCCGAACCTGGTAAGATCACGATAAAATAGTATATACATAAAATTAAAATTATTTCTTTCTAACGACGTTGTATTTTGATAGTTCAGAGGGTTCGGACTTCCGCTGTCGTAATAATTAAGACATTTCGTATGTACGTTGTGTGCACGGTGAAGTTTTTTTTAAGTTAGCAACCCTTACATTACGCTAAACGTGAAATTGTATGATACATTTTATGTTTTAAAACCTATTTTTTAAGTTATCTAATTGCTTTTCATCTCCATACAGTCGTTGCTTCTGGTAAGCTACTTTAGCTTCTAAGCTAGCAGGTTAACGGGGTCCACAATGGAGGGTAGTGCTAGTGTGAGGAAAACGTTGTCCGGGACTCTAGTACCTTCTGCGGTCACAACACTGGCTCTCCGTCAACCCGAGGAGGCTGAGAAGGGAACGTTGAAAAGAAAAGTTCTCGACGAAGAGGAATATATCGAAGTAAGTGACTGGCAAGTTGTTTTTGTGATGGACCACTGGCTGTATTGTTGTTAGCACGAGTGACGTCCCAGATGCTAAAGTCTAAATACGTTCATCTAATGAAAACAAATTTCGTCTATTTAATCAATTTTCTCCTCAAAATTAACTTAACAATCGATACGAAATGTATCAAATGTTTTTGTTCGCTCGGGCGTTTCTCAAAGTTTTGTCTTTAGTAAAAAGGGAAAAGACAAATTAGCATACAATTACTTTCTGCAGTCTTTACTTTAAAATGCTGCATCTAAACCTAAAATCTCTGTCTTAAGTCTGAAGTCCCTTAAGATCCAAGTGCCAATGCTGATAGGATGTGCTAAAATGGGCAGGCTATTTTCCAATAAAACTGACTTGTGTGGATTTCTTGGAAGTAATCCTCTGCAGGGATTCTCCATTTTTGCAATTGTTCAGATGAATATTTTCATATAGTAGATATATTTAGTATCCCTTTTAGATTCATCTGCAATACCAAAGCATAGGTTCACATACAATGGATGCAACTATCACATTTTGTCTACTGTCATTGAATTTGACTTTCTGTACTTGTTTACTTTTGACAGAGCTTGGAAAAAATCATACAGAGGGACTTTTTCCCAGATGTGACTAAACTGCAAGCACAAAAGGACTATCTGGAAGCAGAGGAGAATGGAGATCTTGAGAGAATGAGAGAGATCTCCATCCGATATGGATCATCTTTGTCCAAATCTACACCACAATCTTCAGCACCTTGTGAGCAGACAAACATTTTCCTTCATATGCAGAAGGAAAACCCCAATTCTTTTTTTCTGCTGCTTTTGTTAGCATGAATGTGCATGGTGTTAATAATTTTTGTCTTCTGTGTTAGACGTAACTCCAGCTAGCTTTGAAACACCAGTGGGCCGTTCTGGATCACCATCTTCCACTTATTCTTGTAAAGGTACAGATAATGGTAAGTATCAAAGCTTTCAACATAAATGATTGACATAATCTTAGTCCTGTACTAGGAAGATTAAATTCCCTTTTTGAGGTAATTCTCAGTTAACCTGGGCTTTCTGTACTATAACACTGGTTCATTTTTTACTGGGGGGTAGTAAAGTAGCTTGGAACGGCTAACCTTCTCCAGAACAATTTGTGTTCTGGATAAGACACCAACACAAGAATACAAGCACCACTTTCTAAAACAATGCACAAACCCTCCATAAAAACACATGACTTGTATTGAAATAATTTATCATACTCTGTTCCTCAGTTGTATTATTTGGCAGTGATTTGAATGAATGTAAGTGGTACATGGGAATTTATTCCTAATTGTTTTCACAGAGAGAAAGGACGATGATAAAGACGACAAAAAGTTGCCCAGTCTGGACCGTTTCCTGGCTAAAAATACTAGTGAAGATAATGCATCATTTGAACAGATAATGGATCTGGCAGAAGACAAGGAGAAGTTGAGGCATGCCTGGTTATATGAAGCTGAAGCTGAATTCAAACAGGTTAGTGTGAAAAAGTTAGTTTTTAATAGTAAATACAAGTGTGTCTATATCCTGTTTAGATATTGAATCTTATTTATTTTTCTTTAGTATTGTTTTTATTTTAACACTGCCTGACCAAAAAAGAAAAACAACCAAAAATGACTTAAGTTGTTATTATGGCATGTTTTTCTCTCAGCATCATTTCAGTATGTGCTTTCTCTCCAGAGGCAACCCAAGATCCTCATAGTTTTCCTAAAGGCTTGTACTGTAGGCAGAGAGTGCACACATACAGACATCTTTATGTATTCATGACCTTCCATTAAACAAAAGGCTAAATTTATAATAGTCACTCATTTAACTTGAGACTGGAAAAGTAATAATAAATAACATTTTTCCTAATTATAATTTAGTAACATTAGACCAGTTTTTTTTTTATTTTATTTTATTGAGTTGAAGAAAACAATTTAAAAAACACAAACCAAAAAACAGTCCTGGAGAAATGAAAGCAGATTACTGATGAGCATTGGGGAAAATTTGACTTTTTTTGGAGACCCAGGCAGTTCGGGTTCACCATCATAAAAATCCCAAACTGATTGTCAAATAACTTTTAATCCATAATTATTCAAATGCCTCAGCCTTTTATTAATTCTTTTCAGGGGGTTAACCCTAACACACACAAGTTGCAGCTAATTCGCATAATTCTGAATGAACCTTCAAAGCCCTAAGAGTGATTTTTGGGACAGCCTCAATTTGGACAAATATGTTGTAATTGAATCAATCGCTGGTGTATTTTCAGCAGCCCTGACTTTTACAGTCTTCTGTTGCCTCAAGCAAGAACTTTAATGGATAAACACTTAATTGTTGCTTGATTTTCTGAGTGATTGCGCTTCAACTCTGACAGTAAAACTAAGGTCAAAACACTTTTTGATCTATTTTCAGCGCCATGAGGAGAACCTTGCCCTACCATCGGTGGAGAAGGCTGCTCTTGAATGTGTCAAAGCTGGACTGGAGACATGGGAGTACAAAGCGAAGAATGCCTTGATGTATTATCCAGAAGGTATGACTGAAGACCAAACTTGCAGAGCTGCTTTTCTTTTTCTTCTTATTTACTTTTTACCTAAGTGTTCATTAAATAAACTATGCAATTTTGATTGTATTAGAGAAAGCAAATCTTTATGTTTCTTCATTTTTCCCTTTAAATCAGGTGTTAAAGATGATGATTCTGTCTTTAAGAAGCCAAGAGAGGTAATTCACAAGAATACTCGTTTTTCTGGAGATCCATTCAGCAAAGCTCTAAACAAAAGTCAGATTCAACAGGCTGCAGCCCTAAATGCACAGGTATATGTAGGGATATGAAATTTATATACACTATGAAGTGAATTTTCTAATATGTTTAGGCTATAATTATTCTACTGTTGTATCATATTTATTTTGCAGTTTAAGCAGGGCAAAGTGGGCCCTGATGGAAAAGAGCTTATCCCTCATGAATCACCAACAGTGAATGGATATGGGTTTGAAAGGACTCCTTCCCCTGCACCTGGTAAGCTATTTATTTTCCTCTAATTCTCAAACGGTTCACAATGATAACCTAGTCGAGAATTATTCAAACTCATATCTCAGGGTAAATTAAAGACTACTTTCAATTACATTACGTGTCACGTACTGTGGGTTTGAATTCTTCTACTGATGGACTCCAAAAACAGAGCATTTCCTCATTACTGCGGTGTTCTGACTACCTCTAGTCTGTCTTGTTTCTTTGCATCTGCTGCTGCTCATCTCTCATCCATGGTTTTTTAAGGGGTAAATCATGATCTTACATTTCTGTAACATTTCTGACTAGTACTTTCATAATCACCATGTTGTTTGAGAAAAGGAATAGGAAACACACATCTTATATTTGTGCTAATGCTGTAATATGATGTTTACTATATTTTGTTACTTCAGGTGTAGCTGAGTCACCTCTGATGACCTGGGGTGAGATTGAGAGCACCCCATTTCGTTTGGATGGATCAGACACTCCGTATGTTGAGAGGAACCATGGCCCATCATTCAAGGTAAGGAAAGGCAAGTTTATTTGTATAACACATTTCATGTACAAGACAGTCCTTGAGAGTTCAAAGTGCTTTACATTAAAGGCATTGCAGATGGTGTGAAAAAGCTTTAAAAATTATTAAAAACTGCAACAAATGGAAAAAAAATCAATTAATTATAATTAAAAGTAAGAGAAGTTAAAAGTTACCATGAAGATTTAATGTATAGGTCCATATGAAACAATGTTTTTAACCTGCATTTAAAAGTGTTTGGTGGATGTTTAATGTCTACTGACAGTTTGTTCCACTTGTTTGCAGCATAACTGCGAAACGCTGCTTCTCCATGTTTAGTCTGGACTCTGGTCTAGTTGACTCGAGTCTTTGGATCTAAGAGCTCTGCTTGGTTTACATTCTCTGGACATATCACAGATGCACTCTGGTCCTAAACCATTCTGGGATGTATAAATATCTTTTTTCCAAAAGTATTAAAAGTTGATAGTCAAACATTTCAAAATTTCATCTGTTTAATCTGATTTAGGGATTTGATGGCAACAGCAATTAGTTTGGAAAGATTTCACATCATCTACAGCAGGGGTGGCCAACTCTAGTCCTTGAGAGTCCTGCAAGTGTGTTTCCCTATTGCAACACACCTGACACACATCACACTTAATCAGCAGACTTGTGCAGAGCTCAACATCAAACTCAACACAAGTCTGCTAACTACCCACTGATTTTGATGCAGGTGATGACAATTTATAAGGTGATGTCTGTTATATTTAAGTACAACACTTGCAGTATGGTGGCGCTTGTGGGCCGGAGTTGGCGACCCCAGATGACGGAAGGTAAATTCTGGAGACATTTATACAAGAGACGGCCAAAAATCTCAACTCTTCTGCAGTGTTGCTGCCTCAAAGTCAAATATTTTTCTTATGAAATGTGTGACTTAGAAAACATTCCTGTTGTCATAATCAAGCTCAGCTGCAGCCTGTCCAGCTTCTGTAAGTCCATGGTGTCCGGGCGGTTGGTAACTGAGGGGAGGGCGGGGTTAATTGTATCACCAATGGTCCTGTTGGTGCGATATGGAACCAGGTTGATTGTCTTTGAAGCACATGGGGACAACAGCTTGGCTCAGGAAGGTGTTAAACATCTCTGTTGCACAGTTCCTACAGCAAAGACATGGTTCTTGACTGGTCTTCTTTGCCAGTGTGCCGTTTTAGGCTTCAAAGCATCTGAAGAAGTCTTTCAG